>CAUJRU010001782.1:0-115146 GCA_963277665.1 Viscum album
AAATATATTATTAATAAGTATGTATATGAAAATACTAAAAGTATTATTACTTCAATCGGTACCTCAAATACCCATGATCCTGATAAACCTTGAAAACTAGTTAATCAAATAATGTTTTGAAGAATGATAATATGTTTACTATACTTAACAGCTAGTTGTCAGGACATAATGAATTTAGTATGACTTTGTATAAGATACCAAGTAAATCCAAATGAAACCTGTTTTAAAGATATGGAAATAATTTTTCATTATTTAAAGGGAAATATGGACGTGGGAATTTTTTATTATTCTAGAAATGATTTTGAACTTATAAGTTTTTTGGATGATGAATTTGGTGGTTTTCGAATTTTTATGAAAAGTACATCTGGAACTTCTCTTTTCATAGGAGATTCATTTGTTTCTTAGTAATATAAGAAACAACACTCATTATAACTATCCACCACTAAAGCTGAATATGAGGAAGCTAGAAGTTGTTTCCCTCAAGTGTTGTGGATGCAACACACAATCCCTGATTATGGCATGATTTTTACTAAAACTAAAATAATATGTGGTGACACTAATTCCATATCTCTATGTAAAAACCCAACACATCACTCACGTGAAAATCATATAGATATTAGGAATGAATTTCTTAAGGATCACACACTTAAAAGAGATATTATTTTACAATTTATCTGAACATAATAACTATTAGCTATCATTTTAAAAAAAACCTTACCTTCCAGTAGATTTGAATAAATTAAACAAAATTTATGAATGATAACTGTAAGGTAATCATTCACATCTTATATTTTTTTAATATATATCCTTATATTAAGTCACTAAATTTCATAGGGGGGGTAAAATTCATTTCCTTAATAAATGTTTATCAGAACCTAATTTTGATTACGAAATCTAATAATGTTCTCAAACACTATAAAAAATATCTCAATGTTTTTAAATTTTCTTAACATTATCAATTTTTTCCAGAATCTAATATTTCTAAGAAAAATCATATCCAATACTAAAAAATCTTCTGAGAACTCTAAAAGGTTCATCTTCTTACCTATTAATTTTTAATTACAATTTTGTTTATTGGTATTTCAATTGTGTTTTAATAAAAACTCCATAGGATTCATATTCTTTAAAATCTATTTTCTCCCTTAAAACCTCAAAATATTATAATATATAAAACCCTATAAGGCTTAATCCCAGTCGTTGGATTAGTTCAGTTTATTTTCAACTTTTAGATTGGTTGTTTGAGGATGAACCTTCACCTCATCACCAATATAATCTAAGGAACCCCCTTGTCTCAAATTGATATCCCTAGAATTATGCTCAAGTTAATACCCTACTTTAAAGCCTTAATTGTGACTTCATCTTCCTTCCATTGTTTGGAGTGTCTCTATTAATCTCTTCTCAAACTTCAATGCTTACGCATTAGGATCTTAAATATTGGTTCATTTTCAGAGAGGGGTTAGTTGATCATATTTTATTTCATAAGTATGATTATTTAATAACAAAGATAATAAGATTTCAAGGATTGGAATATGTTTGTATTATGAAAAACAAGGGAGAACAAGATACATTGTATGTGAACCAGATAATAGAATTCTATGAATCAATGACATTCATTATAGAAGAAGGAACAAATAATGTTTAGTTTAACTATTATAAGAATATAGTAGATATCGTAGCACATCCTTATTATAGTAAATCTTTCTATCCATTTCATAAGTTTACATATTTAAAAGGACATTTTAACAAATATTTTGATTTTTATTTCCTAATACTTAAGTCTGTAAAAAACCGAGAGATTTCTCATCTATCTAAAAACTATCGAATTGTATAATTATGGATGTAAGGTTTCTTGATACCATGAAATGAAAATAAGGAAACTTTAAATATTATATATGTACTCATGTTATATTTTCTTGTTAATCTAATAAATATTAACTTGAGTATATTTTTCTCACAATCAGTTAGATAAATGATTGTTCGATCAAGTCATATATTCTTATTTTTACAGCTACCATATCTAGGTTGTTAGTAAACCACTTGAAATCTTTAAATATTCCTTGCATGGAAAAGCTAAAGAATTTCAAGATACTTATTTTATGCGATGAAACACTTGAAATAAAGAAATATTCTTTTGATGAAAATACAAAAGAGTTTGTTGATTTATTGGGTAATGCAAGCTATGTGGGAGAGAGTTCTACGTTGGAAGAAAAGAAATTCCCAAGACTTGGAACCACAGAAAGCAACTCATGCTTCCAAAATAAAAAATTAAATGAAATATAAATCATTCTCAGATGAAGTAGAAGCAATGTGGAGAAAATAAAAATAAAAAAGAAAGGAATTAGATCTAGTGTTTGGGATAGATCAAGTTGAAGTTAAAACTATATAAATTCAAGAAGCTGGAGAACCTAAATAACTAGAAATGTAACCCCACAAGGTTTCATGGTACATTATACTTCTAATGAAATTCAATATCTTATGTTTCACGCAACACCGACTTGTCTTGTGTTACACTTAAGATTTAGTTTATGGGAAACAACACTTTACCATTGTAGCTATTTAAATGACATATTTATTAGTTATCCATTAAATATTGTAACATGAATAGTAATATATTAATTTTAATTTTTTTTTTAATTTTTTGACCTAAATAAAACTTATTTATAATGATATGTATAAATTTTGGTAAAATAGTTATATATCTAGCAATATTATTTTCCTAAATCATCTACTATTTATATCCTTTTGTGAGAAATAATAATATTAATATTAAAAACATATATTAATATAATTGGATAAAATATATATCATTATTTAATTTATAATATCAAAATTATCTTAGGATAAATTATTAGTATATTTCTAAAGAAATCAATTTTGGATGAATAGTTAAAAACACTACCTTTTTGCTAAAAACTCAACTATTTCATTAAAAAATTATTTTAATTTTATTTGAGTTTAATGTCACAATAGATAACAAATAAAATTATTATCCCAATTTATATCATTCAAATAATTTTTATAATATAATTAGATATAAAAATTCATTGAACTTTTTAAAAGGATTTTTACCCGCCTTCTAGCCACATTTGCAGAATAGCATTAAACATAATTTTACCACTTTTGTGAATTGAATTTCAAAAAAACTAACATACAAGGTGGTAATAAATATTAAAAATGAGGTCTAAATTTATCAAATTATTTTTGGGTGAATAGATACTTTTGAATTTTATTTACCATCGTTAAAGCTAAATAAGGTAATTAAAGGTAAAATTAATATTATAATAATCTAAAATTACCCAAAAACATTCCCAAATTTAATTGGATAAGTATATTTCAACCCAAATAATCCTTAGGTCATAAATAAGTAATTTTTATGCCACTTCTATTCTATTAGGACATTTATTATATTTTATTTAATGAAGAGTTAAAAATGTCATATTCAAATTTTAATAAATATTTTATTTCTACTATGAGGTTATATAAGTGATATGGGCTACAATAAATATTATTTATAAATATAAAAAATTTATCTACATCATGATCATTTATTTATAATTTGTAGATTTTACACAATTAAATTAAATGATGACATAATGATGATGACATAATTGTTTAATTAGTTGAGATATCAAATAAATAGTATAAAAAATATTAAAATAAATAAAATATGAATTAATTAATGACATAAAAACAAATTATAGATAACATAGACATTTTATTAACATATATGGTGTATGTTTCGAAGTTATCATGTTGTTTTGATATTTTTGAAGATTCAAGTATGGAATAGTTTTAAAATTGACATAATTGATAGTTTAAAATAAATAATATTTTATTAAATGATATAAAATTCATAAAAGCCTAATGATCATCCAAATCACTTTTATAATGTAAAATATATCATGAATTATCTAATTTGGTTTTTTTTCATTTCATAGTAACTATATTAACCTTGTAGTGTAAAAATACAAGAAGATATAGTAAGAGTGAAACTGTTTAACTATGGGGAAAATCCAAAAGATAAGGTTAATTTTATAACCTAATCTTGTATAAAATTATTTTTTAAGGGTATTTCTACCCATAGACATCTTATCATTGAAATAAATCTATTTTTAGATATTTGAAACTAAAAACAAATTAATAAAAAATTAAAATTTTAAGAATGTCCAAAAGTTCCCGTCACCTCCATTATAAAATAGCACTTCTCTATCTCATTAATTCACACTTCTAAAGCCCATTGGATTAGAAAAATAATTAAAAACTCTCCTCACCGATTCACTAAATTTATCTTATAGTCCACACATTGTGCATAAATCCCACCCGAGGAGTCATTCTGTTCAAATCAAAAGGAGACACTCGAAGATGATTTAATTGTTTTTCCAATTCTTTAACAGATATTTTATTATTATACATCCATTTACTAATTTGTTTCCACACAAAAGTAATAACACCATAATATAATATATTGTATTTTTTTATTGGATAACAATGTTCATTTTTTTACCAATCCTACGAAAAACAATATCATCATGTGTCCATATGTATGGCTTACCATCTCTACATCGTGGTGTAAACTGTTTTTCATCTATACTTTATTTAAATGGGTATAATGACAAATATAAAGGTTTTAAATAATAAATATGAGATGATATTGATTTTGTATAATTTATATTCCATCCAGTTCCATACCATTTAACCATTAAGTAAATGATATTATCGCTCGTGCATACGTATTTCTTACCGTCTCCACAATGCGATGAGCTTCATCCTCCATTACAACTATTTAACAAGGTTTATAAAAATATATATAAAACATAAGTATGAAATATATGACATAATATTTCTAATGAAATATATATATACACATATATTTTATTTACTTGTATCCATTCAATATGATAAGAAAATAGAAACAACATTCATTAGTATGTACGGCCTACCATCTCTATGAACGGAGAACTTTATTTTACATATATATATATATTACACACACATATATATAGTGAATATAAATTTGATATATAAATCATTCTATTCATTCTATAGTTATTTAAATCATAATCTAAGTAATATGATCAAAAATAAAAAGTCAAAACATGTATGATAAACAAAGCAATTGTCTACAAAAATGTTTCTTTAAAATGGAACTGTTAATTAAAAAGTAATATAAAGCCATAAAAGAATAATAAATGATATAATAAATATTATTATGATTCTAGTACAAGTTAATAATAAATTTCAGACCACTATACATATAACATCCCCAAATGATAAAGGGTTAAATGACTAAATTATATGACTCGTGTCAACAAGGTGCACCTTCATTTTCGGGAGCCTGTCTGATTAGAACTCCATTGTTAAACGTGCTTTTCCTGGAGTAGTGATCAGGATGGGTGACCTCCTGGGAAGTTTCTCAGGGTGTGTGTGAGTTAGGACAAAGAACACTGGAAAGGACATGTGTTGGCCTGTGGGGACTATCATTAGTCAAATGACCCGTGTAGACATGTGGGTGGACCCTGGGGTGGGCCCCATGTGTCTGTCGGGCAACTGGTGGTACCTGGTGGGTCAGGACCTGACGACCATGTTAAGGCGGGGTGGCTGTGCTATCACTGGGACCCGGTTGTCACATTTGGTATCAGAGGAGGAACCCAGCCTTAAGTGCATGGTGCACTGCCTGGGTTGAGATATAGGGCCCACAACGAGGGTGTTGTTCTCTAAAGGGGGGGTGATTGTAACATCCTCAAATGATAAAGGGTTAAATGACTAAATGATATGACTCATGTCAATAAGGTGCACCTTCCTTTTTGGGAGCCTATCTGATTAGAACTCCATGGTTAAACGTGCTTGGCCTGGAGTAGTGAACAGGATGAGTGAACTCCTGGGATGTTTCTCAGGGTGTGTGTGAGTGAGGAAAAAGCACACTGGAAAGGACATGTGTTGGCCTGTGGGGACTATCATTAGTCAAATGACCCATGCAGACATGTGGGTCGACCTTGGGGTGGGACCCACGTGTCTGCGGGGAAACTGGTGGTACCTGGTGGGTCAGGACCCGACGACCATGTTAAGGCGGGGTGGCTGTGCTATCACTGGGACCCGGTTGTCACAATACATGTGTTTGGGATAAGTACAGAGTGTATCAGACCTAAGGTAAGGGAATTTGATCTTACATTTAATTTTTCTGAGATATAAGTCGCATTCACAACCTATATATTTTGTCTGGTGTATGTATTTTCCCTACAATATTTGATATATTGAATATAATTATCTTCATGGTATTTAAATATTCGTTTGAAGATATTGGGCTTATTGATTAAATGTTTAAAGCGTTATGTGACACTTTGAATGTTTAATGAAATAGTCTTTTTTCCATTTCAATATTCTTGATATTACCATACATATTTATTTACATGTATATAAATGATTATAAAAAACATTTTATGTATAATTTTAATTTGATCCAATTGTATTTAAAAGGAATATTTTTAAATTTTTATGTATGGAATCATTAACAAAAACATTGTTTGAAATTGTTTAATGATTTATTCTTCTAAATCATTGTCATTAGTGTCCATGTTTTAAAAATGGGTTTAAGGATTGATTTATATGGACTTGAATGCTTTAAAATGTTAAATCTTTATTAAGTTTCAATGTGGTTTGGGTAACTTTGAATCAAAATTCACTTTTTAAATGTGTTCTTTTATAAGTGCATGACTTTTGAATAAATGATTTCAATGAAAAAGGGTAATTTATCTCAATATATTTTTATTGATTTTATTAGATTATTTTCATCTATGTCAACATCCCCTCTTGTATTTTATTATTAATTGATCTTGATTTATTATTATATAATCATTCAAATTTTATTGAAGGGTTTATGATATGTTTGACTGTAGATGTGCTATTTTGATACTATTAATACTTTATGGTTAATGTATTAACGTTTCATATACTATTTTTAATATGAATGTTTATGTTATGATTCACCCATTTATTATGAGGAATGCATTGGAATTATAAATAAATGGATTGGGACCGGTTAATGAATGGCCTACAGGTTGGGGACAGGTTAATAAAAGCTACTCAATGCATCGATAGTTCTCATGAGACAAAATAATGTGGTCTTTGACTAACATCTTACATGTATGGTCTTAGAACAAGGCACTGACAGTATATTCGACATTTTGTGTTCCCTCATTGTCAGATTATTTATTTATATTACTTGTGATAATTCAACACTTATAATATCTATGTGAAATTTTAAATGGAATTAGTGAATTTATTGTTGACATATTATGTTCAAGGTTATGTTGAAAAGGCATGTGTTTTGGTTTTTTTACATTATATAAAAGTTTATGATTATTAATGAAAGCTTCTTATACATTTTTTAACCTTACTGAGCATCTGAGATCACCCCTTTCTTAGGTTTTATTTTCTAAGGATTCCAAGAAGTGTTTTATGATTGATATGAAGGATTAAGATAGGAGAATAATGTAATTCTCAAAGTATTATCTATGTTATATTTTATGTTAGAAATTGTAATGTAATGTTAATATTTGAAATCTATTTTTAAAGAATTATAAATTGATTAGTCCTTCAAGATTTGATTCCTTGTAATCATGCCAATATATTAAAATAATACACTGGCTATGACAGTGGTTGGGTGGTCAATAGTATGAACGGGCTTCAGGACAAATGATCAACCAGAGTAAATCAGAAATTTCTTTCAGCTCTGGAGTCTCTCAGCCGAAAAGAGAAGAACTCTGCTCTTTAGCAATCATCCCTAGGGTCGATAAGCACCAGAAGTATCTTGGCCTCCCGATAGTGGTTGGACGGTCAAAGAAAGAAATCTTTTCAGCTATTGTGGATCGAATTGAAAGAAAAATACAAGGTTGGACCCCCCAAAAAATCTCCAAGGTCGGGAAGGAAATCCTCATCAAGGTGGCACTTTAATATGTCCCCAACTATTGGATGTCTATTTTTAAACTTCCTAACATGGTTCTTTCACAGATTCAATCCAGCACATCTAACTTCTGGTGGGGTCAAAAGGACGGAAAAAATAAAGTCCATTGGATCGCCGGGTCTGCTCTCTACCAACCAAAATCTAAAGGCGGAATGGGCTTCTGGGACATTTCTCTTTTTAATGATGCTTTGCTGGCTAAACAAGGTTAGAGTTTGATTAATAACCCATCATCCCTATGCACGCGAGTTCTCTGGGCCAAATATTTCCCACATAAGGATTTCTTGGATTCCCATCTTGGCTATCGACCCAGTTTTCTCTGGAGAAGCATTTGGGGTGTTCGCAATCTTTTGAGGAAAGGACTAGGCTGGAGGATTGGGAATGGTTTAACGGTCAATATTTGGACTGATCCCTGGCTTTTTGATCAGGCAGGTGCGAAGGCATCATCCCCTATTTATCCAGGCTCCGAACACGCCACTGTCTGTTGTCTATTTGATAATCAAGGGGCGGGATGGTGTCTGAAAAAACTCTTTTCATGGTTTAATGAGAGGGACAGGAGAATTATTATGAGTATCCCATGTGTGCCAGACGCAGGGCCAGATCATCTCTACTGGACAAACGTCGCCTCAGGAGAGTACACGGTGAAAGCTGGATACCGGCGATCTCTCACTGCTCAAATTACAGAAGGAGATGCGAGGCCCTGGACATCAATTTGGAAGCTTAATGTTCCCCCTAAAGTCCGCTTTTTCTGGTGGCAGGTGTGCACCGGTATCCTTCCTACTAAGAGCCTCCTAGCCTACAGACACTTTTCAAACGAAAACTCATGCCCCTTCTGCCCTACTGTGCTTGAATCCCCTCTCCATGCTCTCATTCAATGCCCTGGGGCTCAGGAGGTTTGGAATGGCTGGGGATCTACTACGGAGTTGTCCCTGGACGTCGCCTCGGATCTTACCTCTCTCCTGATGCGATGGTGCTCCTCCTTTTCACTGGCTAAAGTAGGTGCCCTATGAATTCTGACCTGGATTATCTGGGATAGGTGGAACGAGGCCATTTTCAATCTTTTTCGGTGGCCCCCCAGATTTTGGATTGACCGGGCATCATCATGGATTGCTTTTTGGCATAACCACCATGAGCAGCAAAGACTTTTCACCCCCTCTCCTCAATTCCAACATTGGTTCCCCCCACCGTAAGGGATTATTAAGATCAATGTGGATGCCTCTCTCCCTAAGGATGGCCCAGTTGGACTAGGTTTGCTGGCCCAAGGAAACCAGGGATATCTTATCGCATCTAAATACGAAGCACGCTACGCACTTTGGGAGTCCTCAGTCGCGGAGGCCGCCGCCATCCTTGCTGGGTTAAACTTCGTAAAAGACCGCGGTTGGGATTCCATTCACATCGAATCTGATTATCTCACCGTAATCAATTCCATAAATCTCACTGATGGCGGGCTTCAACCTTTCGGCTCCATTACTCGGTGTATTCACTTTCTGAGACAAGGCTTCACATCCTGCAATTTCTCATTTAATAAAAGGGAAGCGAATGAAGTCGCTCACAAGATGGCAGCCGTTGGCCCTCCTTACGAGGATTTTCTCTGGTTTAATCATTTTCGATTGTGGTTATGTGATTGTATTTCTGCTGATCTCCATCATTAATGGATCCGTCTTATTTTTTCAAAAAAGAAAAAAAGTTTAGAAACAACCTTGGTAATTAGATTTAGTAAACAAAATATTAGAAAACATAACCCCAAGAATGAATTTGAGGATTATTCTAATTACATACTATCATCCATTAGATTTATTAAGGGATAAACTTGGTTAATCCAATGTAAAAATGGATTGAGAAAAATATTCTACCATTTAGAGAACCTATAAATGATTATTCATGACTACATCACTATGATTATTTTTTCTCCCAATATGAATCAAGTTTTTTTAAATGGTTTGAATTAGAAAGGTTAAACATGAAATGGTTATACTGTTGATAATGATGAATTGATAAAAGAAAATTGAGATAAAGGATGTGTTTAGGAATCAGATAATGATGCCTAGTTAATGGTTTAAGAGTGAAGTAGAATGATTACGTTTATTTTGTACATGGATTCAAGAATTATTAGATAACTGATTCTATGGTGATTAGATTCATGATATATATATAAATATATAATGATTTTACTATAGTACTTCTTATTTAAGGACTTAGAAGCATAATAGTTTTCATTTAGTATTTTAATGTGATCAAATATTCAGTATGTGACAATAAGAGATACATTGCATTTTTAGGGAATCTAATGTTAAGATTTATTTTCTAAATTTAGAAACCTTTTTGGAAATTGAATTTGGATGGAAGTATTTTGGTTATGTATTAAAATTGGAATGGATTATGTTGAACAGTAGATATTTTTATTTTCGATTAATGTATTATTTATTGGATACTTTGGGCTAAGAATTTTGATTTTAGTAAACACTTAATAGATTAATGAAATACATATGGACCATAAAATTTGTTAAAAGTTCTTCATTCATAAACAATCATATTGAATATATTTCTCTAGGTGAAAAAAATTAACTGAAAATAGATCAAAGCACAACCAAAGGATAACATTGATACATGGAATTAAATCAAGTAAGTTTTCTCAAGTTCTTACCTGGATATTAATATAATTTCAAAAATCTAGGAAAAGTACATAATAATGTGTTATCCAAATACCTTAATTTTTGTTGAATTGATGGTATTTAAAATAATCATATATTTATGGTTTTGAGCCCTCAAGTTTCTATTGATTGTTCACTTGATTGTAATTAATGACTTGAATCACTCCCTAAAAATATTTATGTATTTCCTCCAAGTACATATCACTACTTTCCACTAATGTGATCATTTTCAAAATCCAAATTTTGTGGTTACCTTCATATTTATTGTTCCCTCTTATTATAAGTATGTTTTAGTAACCTTATACTCAATGTGGGTTTTCCACAATGGTATTTTCTAGTATCATCCATTTATTTTTGAAGTCCAATTTCAAATTGTGAGGACACAATTTATGGAACGAGGGGAGAATGTAACACCTAAATATTTCATTGTACACTATATATTTAAATAAATTAAATAGTTTATATTATATGCAACACAAAATTGTCTTGTGTTACAAGCAATATTGAGTTTCCAAGAAACCACACTTTTGCGTTGTAATTATTTAAATGATACATTGGTAACATATCAATTAAATATATTAATAAGAATAGTAATAAATAAATTTTAAATTTTATTTATAATTTTTACACATAAATAAAACATATTAATAATGAAATGTAAATGTTTCGGAAAATTAGTTATAGGTTTAGAAATACAATTTTCTTAAATGAACTAATTTTTATAAAAAATTTTCAAAACTAATAAAATTTACATTAAAAACTCATAGAAATTGAATTTGGTTAAATAGATATAATTTTTGAATTCAGAATATCAAAATTCACTTAGGATGAATTTTTTTTCTTAAAAAAATCATTTTTTGATGAATAGTGGAAAACCCTACACTATTATTAAAAACCCAACTTTTTAATTTAAATAATTATTTTAATTTAAATTGGTTTTAAAGAAACAATAGATAAATAATTCATGTATTAACCCAGTTTATATCATTAGAATAATTTTTATTATAGAATTACATATAAATATTCATTGATCTTTTTTAACGTCTTTTTACCCGCCTTCTAGCCACATTTTCAAATTAGAATTAAATGTAATTTTACCATTTATGTGAATTGAAGTCCTAAAAACAAACATAAATGGTTGTAATAAGTATGAAAAATGTGATCTAATAGGATTAAAAACAATTGTGAATAGTAAATTTTGAATTTTATTTACCATAGTTAATGGTAAATAGGGTAATTAAAGGTAAAAATAATATTATAATTGTATAAAATTACCAAAACACAAATCTTAATTTCATTAGATAAGTATTTTTTGACCCAATGAATCCTTAGGTTAATAATATGATCTATTTTATTCCACTTCTATTAGATTAGGACATTTATTAAATTTTATTTAAAGAAGAGTTTAAAATGTCATATTCAAATTTTAATAACTATTTTATTTGTAATATGAGGTTATATAAGTGATATGGTCGAATATAAATATTATTTAGAAATATAATATATTTAAATATGCCGTGATAATTTATTTATAATTTTTTTTAATTATATAATTAAATTAAATGGTTACACAGTTAAGGTGATGTAATTGTTTAATTAGTTGATATATCAAATAACTGATATTGAAAATATTAAAATAAATATAATATTAATTATTTAATGGTATATAAATGTTTTATACATAACATTAACATTTTATTGACATAGTCGATTTATTTTTTTAATGTTATCATGTCGTTTTTCTGTTTTAAAAAAATCAAATACTGAATTGTATTAAAATTGACATTAATGATACTTTAAAATAAATAATGATTTATTAAATGACAGAAAAGTTATAAAAATATAAGGATAGAAAAAACATTGATATTTTCAATGATTTCATAAATGATCCAATTCTTTTATTAAGGAATATTAACATAACTATATTAACCCCACAACATAAAAATACAAGAAGACACGGTAAGAGTTAAACTATATAACTAAGGTAAAATCCAAAAGATAAGGTTAATTTTATGACCTAATCATGTATAAAATTCCTTATTTTAGGGTATTTCAACCCATCATCATCTTAGCTTTGAAATAAATCACATTTTATCTATTTTAAACTGAAAATAAATTTATAATAAATTAATTTTTTATGATTTTTCAAAAGTGTCCATCACCTCTCTTATAAAAGGGAGCATCTCCTCCTCTTTAATTCAAACCTCTAAATCCCATTGTCTCAGCAAGAACCATTAAAAATATCCTCCAAAAACCTTTAAAAATATCCTCTAAAAATACCTCAGTTCATCCTAGAGTCCCCACAGTGGGAATAAATTCAACCTAAGTAGCCATTTTTTTTAAATCAAAAGAAGACTCTTGATAAAAAGGTAATTGTTTTACAAATTATTTAAAAGTTAATTTCTTATTCTACTTACTTTCACAAAGTTGTTTACTTAGTAAAGAAAAAAATCCATAACATAATATATTCTTAGATTATTTTATAATATGGGAAAACCATATTCATCCTTTTACTCATCCTATTAAAAATAATATCACTATGTGTGTGTACGTACAAATTACTATCTCCACACCATGGTGTAAACTGTTTTTCATCTATATTTTATTTCAATGAGTGTGATGATAAATATAATTGTTTTAAAAAATCAATATATAATGATATTTTTTATTTATATTTAATATTTCATCCAATTTTATAACATTTAACCATTAAAGAAATAATAATGTCGCTCGAGCGTACGTACGGCTTAAGGTCTCTACGATGCGATGAGATTAATCCTCCATTACAACCATTTAAGAATGATTATAAAAATATATAAAATGAATAGCTGTGAAATATATGAAATAAAAATACTACTATAGTAATATATATATATATATATATATATATATATTTGTGTGTGTTATTTACTTTCATCCATTCAATGCGATTAGAAAACGAAAATAGTGTTCATGCGTATGTATGGCCTACGATTTCCATGAAAGGTGTACTTCATTTCATATATATATCTTATATATATATACTGAATATATATATATGATATAAAAATCATTTTTTTACATTCTTTAATTATGTAAAACATGATCTATGTAATATGATCAAGAATAAAAAGTCAAAACACGTATGATAAACAAAGAAAGTAATACCTAAATCGTTGCTTTGTCATTGAATGGTTAATAAAAAATTAATATAAAGCCATAAAATAATCATAAAAGATATCATAAATATTATTATGATTTTGTTATGAGTTATTAATATATTTAAAACCAATGAAGAAGTGTTTTAGACACATTCAGAGTGTATCATACCTACGGTAAGGGAGTTACATCTCGCTTTTAATTTTTGTGTGATATATGCCACATTTACAACTTATTTATTTTGTGTGGTGTACATACTACCCTTATTATATTTAATATCCTGAATAAATTTGTTTTTTCAGTGTTTAAATACTCATTTCAAGATATGGATATTATTTTTTTAATTTCAATGTTCTACGGAACACATTGAATGTTTAAAGAATTAATCCATTTCTATTTCAATATTCTTGATATTATTATACATAATTATATATATATATTATAAAATTTTTATTTCTAATATTAATTTTATTAAAATGTTTCTAAAATGAATATTTTTATGGTTTTATTTAAGGGACTCCTTAACTAAATCATCCTTTTAAATGTTTTGAAATTTTATTCTTCTAAATATTTCTCATTAATGTTCATATTTTAAAAATGGTTTTAAGGATTTATATATATGTATGTGATTTCTTTATAATATTAAATCCATTAAGAAGTTTCAAAGTGGTATGTGAAACTCTGATTCAAAAATATAATTTAAAATATATTCTTTTATGAGTGCGAGACTTTTTAATAAATGATTTAAAAGAAAAATGGGTATCTGTCTTAAGATATTTTTAATAGTTTTATTAGATTATTGTAATCTATATCAACAACCATTGATAGATTTTATTCTTGATTCAGGTTGATTTATTAAGATACTATATTCTATATTTTATTAAAGGTTTTATGATATTTTTAACTATGGATGTATAATTTTGATACCATTTATGGTTTATGGTTAAAGTATTAACATTTAGTATGCTACTTTTAAAACAAATATTTATGTTATGCTTCACTCATTGCATATGAGGAATGCATTGGACATATAAAAAAACTGGTTGGGGACTAGTTAATGAAATACCTTTGGTTTGGGGGATAGTAATTTAAATACCTACAGGTTATGGACCAGTTAATTAAATCCCCTAAAGGTATCGATAGTTTTCATGAGACAAACTAATTTGGGTTTTGAATAGAATATTACCTATATGATCTTAGAATAAAGCCTTGATGATTTGTTTGGAATTATGCATTACATTATTATGAGATTAGTCATTGATATTTTATGTGATAATTAAACTAGTAGAATATCAATATGAATGTGTAAATGGTATTATTTTATTTATTATTTCCATATTATGCTCAAGGTTAGGTTGAAAAAGCTTGTGGTTTTTTTATTGCCTTAAAATTTTATTCCTATTTATGAAAGCTACTACTACATTGTTTAACCTTAATAAGCATCTGAGCTCACCCCTTTCATATGTTTTATTTTCCAATGATATTGAGTACTGTTTTATGGTTTATATGAAGTTTTAATCAATCAGAATAATTCCATTCTTAAAGGATTATCTTGGTTGTATTTTCTATTCAAAATTGTAATGTAAAGATCATGTTCGTAATATATTTTCCAAAACTAATAAACTGATCGGTTCTTTGGGATTTGATTCCTTGTAATAATTCTAATGTATTAAAATAATGCATTGTCTTTGATAATCTAGGGTTAGGGTGTAACATGAAAAGCAAGCTAAAGAAAAAAATATTAAGAGAAAGATAACTGAAGCAGATATAATTTAGGCTATGTTGAAAGATAGAGAAAAGGCCTCAGAACAAAAGGAACTTCTAGAATCTCTTTTGCAAGGATCTGAATTTCCTCAAACCCCAAAATATGTTTAATTTTAACCCACTCCATTAAATAAATGAAAAATAATTAAATTTAGGATATGTTCTAAATATATAAGAAAAATATCAAGAAAAAAATGGTGAAAGTCGAGAAAAAGAAAGCAGTGATGAGATACCAGAAATTAGATAAACTCAAAGGGAGATTCAATATGATAATATATCCTTAAGAACATATCAAGCCTCCTCTTCTAATCCTTATTCATGAGATAACTCATTTCATAAATCTGAGAGTTAGATAGAAAAATCTTCCCCAACTCAGAAAGACTATACTGCTGATAGTCAAAGTTAGAAATTTCTTTCTGTTAGTGATGGTGATGATGATCAAGGTGATGGTGATGATAATTTTGATGATAAATATGATTACAATGTAGAAAAAATAGTTTTAATATTTGATGAAAGGTAAATAGAATAGAAGATAGAAAAATAGAAATCTACGAATGATAAAGGAATTTAGGAAGATGTTGGAACCCGAAGGAAGAATGCATCAGAATCAAAAAGTCTTCTTTATCATTAGGAAAGGATATCATTGTTCAATATCTGAAGATTTTGGTTAAGTCTATTCCATATATTTCAAGTGTTAAGGCTTGGTGTCAAAGGATCCAAGAATCCTTGAACCAGAAATCGGACTCTATAACCCTACAGATGGAGAAAGAGATTAAACTGGAGGTAAATTTAAAATAATTCATAGTGGGATATGAGTATCGTAGGAAATCCTAGAGAAAGATAACAAAATGGTCCATGTAGATCAATCTTCAAATTAAATTCTTTGATGATATGGTTGATTCCATCATAAATTATTTTAAACAACTATAAGACTCACTGAAAGATCTTTCAAATAGCTTTTCTAAGATGTTAAAGGATTTTCAAATAATTTGGATATAAGAAGATAAATATCTTAATGGAAAGTTTAATTTCTTGGGCCTTGAGATCAACAGGTTGAAGGAAATAAAGATGAGTTGGCTGAAAAAAATCCAGACCTAGATATAATTGTTTAAGATTTACTAACAAAAGATCTAAAATATTTAGAAGATGAATAAAAATCACGAAGAGATCAAATAAATTTTACAACATGATTATAAAATGTTGAAGAATTTGAAAGTCATTGTCAAAATATTAATGCCTATAAAGGATTAATTTTCTTGTATTTCTAATATATTTTTTAAAAAATTTTTAAATATCAATGTATTAATATCCTTTGTTTCATCCATTCCTTTTTGTAAATCACATAGTTGGAGAATGTTCTAAAACGAATATTTGTTTAAGGAGAAGAATGATTATGTAAGGGGGAGTGCTTAAAGAAAAAATCCTTAAGGGGGGGGGGGATATTTCATCAATAAAGGAAGAAAAATACATAATGATAATAATATTATCCTTAGTGGGATTTCAAAACAAAATGGGGAGTTATTCATATTCATTTTGAGTCATAAACTTAGGGGGAGAAAATTATTTCTTTTGAAGCCTAAATATGAAATATTTTGATGTTAATATTCATTTCTTAAAAAGTTATTTTTAATTTCCAAAAAGGGGGAAATTTGTGTTTCGTAAGTATCATTATGATTTTTCTCACTTCTTTATGTTTCAGAAATCAAAAACACTTTCATTAATAATATATTATTTCTATAAGTTTCATTAAATTTATTTTTTTCTAGTTCGAAGGTATTTGGAATCTTGATATTTAATTTCTTTCAAGTTTCTTTCTAGCTAAGTTTGACTAATTCTTTTCCTTAAGACTGAATAAGATATTTGTGTCGATGAAAATTGGATCCATTCTTATAATTTTAAACCTACACTTTCTCAAATATGATTCTCATAATTTTCATGAATTTAGTTTCCACACTTTCTCAATTTTTATTCTCTAAAAAATTTTAATTCGATTTGAATTCCTCAATTCTAATTCACTAACAATTTTTATTCCAATTTTTATTCCTCAAATGTAATTTTCTAAAAAAATTAAACTGGTTTGGATTCAATAAATCAGATTCGTTCAAAATTTAAAACATGATTTACATAGTTCCTCAAATACAATTTAGATACATTTATAGAAAATGATTCCTAATTTTACTAACATAAGATTACTTACCCTATATTTAATTATACATATAACCGGATTTATTCATATATTATATAATAATATTTATCGTAATATTTTCCCCTTTTTCTAAATGATGTCGTATAATCTATTGTTATATGTTTTTTGTAATTTATAGATGTACAAGTCCCTCAGATATTTTTGGAATAATCCGAGCATTGGAGGAAATTTTGATCGTTAGAGATATCACCTATAAATAACCAATGATATGTATGATCTCACAACATTTTTATCTATAGACATTATAGAGCTCTTCCAAAATTGATTGGTGTGAAAGACTTGATGTTATTAAGTTGTGAACAATAAGTTCAACATACGTGAAATCTTTAATAAGATCTGTTTTTCTTTTTTTGACACCGATCATTGGTTGTTGTGAATTAGGGTTTCCTACATAAGGAAGAAAGGGGTTCTAATTACCTACAAATTGAGGAATTATAGCTAAATGAAGACATGGGTACTGATTTTTACTTTAATCGTGGTTGTGTGGGGATGGCATGATAGAAACAACATTTAATATTATGTAAAATGTGGGATTACCCTAGTGTGGTTAAGATAGGTATGCCTGAAAGCATAAATCAAGGTAACATTATCCAATGTGTTGGGATACCCTACTATTTGGGTTAAAATAACTATATTCTTTTACATGTACTTTAAATATATGTTTTAATTTGTTACAAATAGAAATTATTTATTATACTTTCACTTTTTAATTAACAATGATATAAGATTATATACACCTTAATGTAGAATCTTGTATAAATATTAATATGTTCTTATTTCATTATGATAGAAATCTTTATCAAAACTAATGTGTTTTTCATTAACCTTACAAAATATAGTCTTTTGAATCTGATATGTTTAACCTTGTTAAACAAAGTTTTCCTTAGGGTTAAAAATGAATGTTTTTAAGCTTCTCACCCCCACTTGTACTGTGATTTCTTCATTTGTATTTCGATCTAATAGATTTTTCAAAATACTAAAGTGAAATGACATTGAAAATGGTTACTTTTAAAATTAATCGAGAATAATGGAGCCTTGAAACTGAAATAATGGTTTCAAAAATGTAAAATAAAAAATATGGAAAATATTTAATTATAAATGGAAACATCAATAATACTGAAAATTAATTTTTATTATAAAACACTTTTTAAGGGAAAAGTGAGAAACCACATACAAAAAAGCAAATAAACAGACAGCCCCATCCCAGCAAGTGTTCCAATCATCAAGTCTTCACCGAAACAGGACCCCTCGGCAAAGAGTCTCGTGCAGAAGCACGGGCACTGAACCGATGGTGAATCCATACACTCTCAAGAATCCAATTCAAAGAGGCCTGAAACAATGAAGACTTAATGAACTAATCCCCTTTTGGGATCTGTTCTAAGAGCATGCTGAAAATAAGAAAAGACTGAACTGCAAAGAAAAGAAAAAGATGACCCGACACAACCATAGCCCACACAACCCATTCTGTCACACCACCCAACCAAACCACCAGCTTAAACAACGTTGCTAATATGAAAATTAATATTACTTTAGTATGTTTCTCTAAAATGTTCCCATGATAAGGATGATAAGGTAAGGTCGGGTTCTTCCAATATCCGCTTCTCAAAAACAGACACTAGTTGTTCCCATGTCTGAATGTGCTCCTCTATACTGATCATTCCATGGTTGAAGCCCCCTACAAAAATTTAGTCATGTTTTTCAATCCAATAATATTGCTCCTCATTATGGGGCACCTCTAAAGATCTCCCCATCATTCTGGCAGCCTCCTCCTCGGAAGCCTGAGTAATAGGACATGTTCTGTCACATCTTCATTGGAGCATAAGAGCAGAACCAAGGGTTGAAAATCCTGCTCCCCTTCCCTCAAATGGTCCAATGATTCCAAATCCATTATCTCGTCACACATCCTATTAGTCGAGTGAGTCTTCATGGGAGGCGGTATGGAAGAATAGTCCTTCCTTCCCTTCCTTCTCCGGGAACCCCTAGTGCTCTTTGGGCTTATAACCTCATCAGCAGAATGCTAGTGTACACTCCCTTTGGAAGCCATCACACTGACTCCATCTCCCTCGCCTGGAATAGTCAGATCAGAATTCTCCTCTGAAATGACTTCAAACTTGTTGCTCAATGTAATTAAACTCGGACCCTCTTCCTTCCCATCTCTGTTTGGAGCAGCCTCATCCCTATCGGACCCCTGCCTCCCCTTTCTCATATCCAACCTTCTAACCCATGGCCTCTCAGCCCCCGAGCTAGATATGTCCACCTTTCCTTCCTCTGGCGTATTGTCCATAATTGTTTTACCCTCCTCCCTATGTACTTCCACATGAATCTCCTCTAGCTGGTAGTCTCCCCCTTCATCCTCTGCACCATGGCTGGATGAAATAGTCAAATCACATTTCACCCTGCTGAACACGTCTGCCACCATTGGGTTTACCTGGTGCATAGTCACACTAGTACCCACAGCTATGCTTTCCTATGCCTCCATACTTGTTCGCACTTCCTCCACGAGTCGCAACAATTTTCCCCTAGCTCTATCCTCTTCACCCACAGCATCCCGGTTCAAGCTCATTGTTTCACAAACCATTGGAACTTTTTTGTTTCCATTGTCCATCATCCGAGTCA
Organism: Viscum album; assembly: GCA_963277665.1. NCBI lineage: Eukaryota > Viridiplantae > Streptophyta > Magnoliopsida > Santalales > Viscaceae > Viscum > Viscum album. The sequence goes on from CAUJRU010001782.1 coordinate 20,333, forward strand.
TGTCCTACCCGTCCCTCAAACAATCATCTGTCAATTGTGGGCCAAATCCCCTACCCTCCAATGATGCAGGACTCCGTCTACAGAGATCAACAGCGTGCCCCAATCGCTAACATGAAAAATAGAAATTCGTCAAAATTTCGTATATAACTCTCTGCCTGCATCTATATTCTTCTCCAATAGTAATCCCAACATAATCAAAAGGGAACCTAGATACATCCATCTCCACGCAGATCCTAGGACAAACTGGGTGACAAACTGTTGTCTTTCTACTATCCAAACAAATATATCTATCGAGAAGATTGAAGAGCATTCGTATAATTGAGGGGTTTTGAAATGGAAACGGAAGGTTAGGGAAACTAACCAAAATCACCGTGGATGGAGAATCATGATTAATGTTGAAATCGAACGAAAACCAGAACAAGAAAAAGTGACATCCATTAAAACGTAGGGGAGCCTTCGACCAGGCGCATATGAGGTCCTCCTCTGAAGAGAAACAGCTCATAAAATGGTGATTATCAAGCAACCCCACCATTGTGAATTCCTGGAGATCCGAGGATCCTAAGACGAATCTATCTAAGGAGTTGACTGATGGCCTTCGGTTCTTAAATATTGCAATCAGGGTGAACTTCAGAAGTGTGGAGGCTTTAGTGAACTCCTAGGTTGAAATCTGAAGGTTTGGGCAGCCATGAATGAGCTTCGGCACCTTCGGTCCAAACTCAGCTTCAAGGAATGGTGGAAGATGTTCTGGGTTGGAGAAGGGACAAAATGGGGACACCGTATTCCTTAGGATAGATCCCACTCCCACAGCTGGGGGAGGAACCGGCACAGCCGCCGCCATCGTCACCGAAGGAGACGATGCGCACTAGGGTTCCCCCGAAAAATTTCAATAGAAATAAAAAACCTTAAAAATACATTATGGTAGTCTAAAATAGATATGATGTGGAAATTAAAAAAAATTAAAATGATGGAAAACCTTTTTTATATCCTGAGACATTTTTATTGAAACCCATCATCATTAATAAAGTAACAAAGCCTCTTTCTGAATACAAGATAAGGGTAAAAGGGAACATGAAATAAAAAATAATTAAGTTTTAAATTATGAAATAAAATATTCACGGCAGTAGAAAATATAGAAAATGAAGGGAAACTATCATTAAATAAGATGAGGATAATTTCCAAAAAAGATATGATTTTTATGGTGAATATATTCATCAAGGAGAATGATTTGAATATATAGTGTCATTTTCTATATAGGGAAAGATAATGTGACATAAAATAAAATAATAGGCTATCTGAAACCAATATTGAAATAAATAAGATTAACAAGATGGATTTTAAATCAATCCAAGAGCTTAATTAACAAAAAAATCTTATAACTTTATTGTCTTTTCAATGAATGACCATTTAAATAAATAACATGATGTGGATATTCAAACCCCTTGATTTACATTAAAAAAATTAAAACATATATATTTTTGAACTAATCACACCATATTAAACATATTATGATTTAAAATATCAACCATATCTTATGGATTTAAAAATTACCAAAAGAAACCCTTACCTTCCATTCTTCTTATGCACTCTAACCTCATTTAGACCGTGAACTTTCTCTTGAAATTATCATCGGAAATGAAAGATTTTGGAAAAATAATTGACACTTAAGGCTTATAAAATAGAGATTGTTATATAAAAGTATGATAATGTTTGATTTTAATGATGAAAATAAAATAAAAAATGTTGATATAAAGGGGTGGAAGTGTTCCCCATTTATAAGTGAAGAATATAGAACTTTAATGAATACCAATTATTTTTTTAAGCTAAAATAACATTATTCAAGGGTAAATGGATCTCAAAAAATTCAAAAATGGATTTGGGGGTGAGATAAGATTGGGAAACCCTCCACATATCATTTTAATAAAAGTTTTAAACATGTTTTAATCCTTTTACTACTTGATTTTCATATTTTTCCATTTTTTATCTTTACCATGAAAATTAATTTATACAATAGTTGTTTACATTTTATTAAAAAATATTAGGTAACCCATGTAACCAAATTTTGATGTTATAATCATAAATTATTGCACCACGTAGTTTAATTAAAATTTAAATAATAGAATACTGACTTTTAAATTAAAACATTTAATATATTGAAATTTTATTTTGAATAAATATAATTTATTTAACATTAATAGTTATTAATCTTAACTATTGTTGATTTCCAATTGAATGAGTGTTAATGTAATTATATATATCTTTAATCATTATAATTGATTCACTTTTTATTATAGATAAAATTATTTGATTAGATAATAATTAAACAATCTTAATAAAATAATTCTATGAAAATTACATTCTTACAATTAATTAGATAATTAACATTAATCCTAGTAATAATATTTTATATCTAGAAATGAAATTATGATTATTTAGTAATATAAAAATGTTTTCTTAAAATATGAAGTATGATTTCTTATATTTAATTTCTATAAGATATGAAATCTATTTTTTAATATAAGTGAGAAAAAATAGTTTTTAATATATAATATTATTTAAATTTCTAAAACATAAGAATATGATTCATCAATTACATATAGTGATTTTAAATTACTAATTTTACATTATTGAAATATATCTTTTATATTAAAATTATTCAATAGCATATAAGTCATTATTGTGTTATGATTATTCCATAAAAGTGATGGTATTAGAAAAATAAGTATTTTTTATTATTCAACTAAAATTAAATTATTTTAGAATAATATAAAAAATTCAACCTAATCTAATTTTACCATGTTTAATTAAATAATTAATTTAATTTAGATAACTAAAATTAAAAAATTATAAAATTTATCTTTTAAAATAAAATAAAATATATAAACAAAGACTACATTTATTGAAAAAATTCCCCCTTAAAATATAAAGTTTTGTAAATCCAATTTTTTTTATATTACAATTGATTACAATCATTTTATATACTAGATTTTTAATTATTCTTATATTTTCATAATAATATTCATGTAATATGTTGGGACATGTTTTAGTTTAGTCTTGCATGTGAAACATTATATCAAACATAATATTAATTTGTAGAAAAAAAACATTCCAAAACCTCACGGTTCTATATTCTTCCCACCCCCTAAATAAATTATGTCCTCATAATTTTTACTATCACATAATAGTAAAATTATCCAAGGGTACCAAAATGTATTCATGACTCTAAGTATAATTTATAAAGAAATATCAACCTTACAAACTTAGAGAACATATATTTTTTCTCAAAGTAGGATTATTCTTTATATTCAGTCATTCACTAATAATTTTAGGTAAACATACCTTATTATTAGGTATAATAATTCCAATAATATAATTAGTTTAATAAGAAGTCCCATAATCATCTGTTCACTAATGGGTCATAATAGGTTTGTTTAGAATGTGAAGTCCTTATTTTGGTAATTAATATTTTTTTTATTTGATGTTAGAAAATACAGTTACAAAATTTTATAAAATTCATCTAAAGGATGTATAATAATACTTTAATGAATCATAATCCAAAAAAACCTTTATGTCAATTCATATTCTTTGGATATAATAATGATACCACAAGGAGTTTTTTATTTATAATCCAATATCTAATAGATTATAGAACTTACATATCATATGGCATCCCCAAATTTAGAGTGAAGAATACCCTACACCAAATAATTACCATTATCCAAAAAAATAGTATTCTACCATAATATTTCTCTTATTTTCTTATTTTATGAGCTTATTAACACCTGTAATCCTTGTTAGACCTGGTATTGGGTAATCCAATTTCATAATTTCGAAATTGATTTTTTAATGGTTAAAATATGGATGGTGTATTATTTGGGACTATAATAACTATTAATTTATTATATTTCATCTTTATATATCTTATATAATCATTATCTCTATGGAAGTATCTTCTACACTTGAAACATTTTCTTAATCCTTTGAGACATTTCCCTGGGATTTTCTTCCAACATTATTGGAATGTCAATAGTTGAATCTGTTTTCCTTTATCTTATTTAGTACCTGATATTTTATGAAACTCTACCCTTATCATAATTGGTGTATTTAGATTTTTGGAAGGATTAAATTAGTTAAAAATATTATGAGTTAATTGGGTGAACATGACAATATTTTTTTCAACACCAACTTTTATCCCATATGGTTTCTTTTTGAGACAATCTCTTCATTGTGCATCACAACTATTGATAAATTAGTTCCTTTGGGGTTTATCCGTTAATAAAAATAATTTAATTTAAACATAAGTGATGAAAAATTTATACCGTAAGATAATTATTGTATGATAATAAATTCAATATCAAGAATTTTTAACCTTCAAAATTATTATATCAACCCTCATTTCAACATAAATCACTCTCAGTTCAATACGTGTTTACTAGGTTGGGTTTACTCATATTACGTAAACTAATTTCATAAAGTAATTTTGAAATAATTCCTTCATGTTGTTTTATAAAAAGGTAATATTATCAACTAGATAATATCCCCCATGATTATCTATCAAGGTATAGAGTACCAGGCCCACTCATTCAACACCAGAGTGAAGATTTAGTTGATACTCAACAAGAATTTTTTGTAGTGATTACCCCTAGGTTAATTTTTTTCAAACCACATCCACATTTTACTATCCATATATAGACAAAATTTATAGGAAAATCACATGCTCAAATCATTACAAAAATTATAATATGGCATCCTAAAATTAGACATATACTATATAATTATCCATATGTTTTCACTAAAGTTTTCGTATCCTAATCCCCAAAAAACTAAATGAATATCCATAAAAATAAATACACTTTACTCTAATACCAATTAATTTTCTCCATACCTATATTCTTAATTTCAATTCTAATAATAAATTAAATAAATATTGTATTTGATACAAATTTTTATTAACCAACCTTTATTTTAAACAATTTTCATAAGATAAACATTAAACCTCATAAATCATCTCAAAATCCCAAGAAAAAAATTGTAACTTTGAGGACAATGTACATAGGTAACTTATTCCATGATACTTCAAAAAGTTTCTCCATATTCTAACCACTCTATATCATATTCTTGACATATCCATTGATATTATTATATTTATAACATGGGGAAATAAAATATAGAAATTATTGATCTCAAGTGCTCAGTAATGGAAAATTTATCAAAATTATATCAATGGTAAGATCATAATCATATTAAAAACACAAGTAGGAGAGAAATATCATATTGATAGAACATGATATAATAAAACATATGCATAATTTATGATTTAATGAAATATAATATCAAATGAAGAAATATATACCATGGAAATTAGAGTATGAGGTAAAAAACTTGAACCATGGGGCATAATCATTTATAAATTCCAGAAAAATGTGGCATAGGTACTATAAATAATGATATTATAAACAAAGGAAGAAAAGACATTTTCCACAAAAAGACATTATAAAAAAATATGTACAATCATGTATGTGTACAATCTTTTGAAAAAAATTATATTTCATTATGTCCATAAACAATTATGTGAACAAAAATATGCACAATCTTATCCATACAAAATCATGTAAAAAAATTTATACATGATAATGCCCATGGAAAATGATATAAAAAATCCATAAATGATCACGTCCAAGTAAAATCATGTGAAAAAATAAATACATGATAATGTATTTGCACAATTATATGAACAAATCTATATGTGAACTTTTCTATACTCAATAATGTGAACAATGATATATGTGATCATGGCACGGAACAATCATGTGAAAAAATCTATATACAATCATTCTGATAAAAATTAGGTGAACAATTAAATTTTGATCATTTCTATCTAAACATGTCACATAGGTACATGTTCCATGACTAACCCATACCAACCTCTAATAGGCCAGGGGATGGTGACTAGAACTTAGTAGTCAATATCATAAAAATGAGAGGCATTATCCTACACATGAGCCTTAGCCCGGTTGGTGAGGACTCTTAAGTTCATCCAGGACACCCAGGATTAAATCTTGGTGGAGTCACAATTTCCAGGGGTACCGTAGCAGTACTTTAGTAGTTAATTTAGTGGGAACTATGCAGTACTGTAGCAGGTACTATAGCGGGGACTATAGTAGGCAATATTTGGCACTATTGCAGCTGGGAATTTTTTCCAGTTTTGGCCTTCGGGCCACTCATTTGGTCCCCGATTCAATTAAGAACATCGGTCCACCCAATCCTTTGGGCCAGTAAGTCCTTCAGGCCACCCCAAGGCCTTCATGACACCTTAAGTACAAATGAAAACTGAACAACCTTAAAGGAACAAGCACTATAGGAGGGTGATCAAGGAGATTTCACCACAGAAGAAGCCACAAAGATTACAGGAATGAGAGGGTATGGCACCTCCATCATGACAATCATGTACATGCATGGAATAGCCTAGCCAAATAGCCATGCGAAGATGGAGAGATGATTAAATGATGAAGATGCTGGGGAGGAGCAGTTCCAAGTAGTTAGTCTAGGTTGTATGTAATGGTTGAACCCTACGGGTAATTAATTCCTTTAAGTCATACGGGCCATGTAATACTTACGCCTACGAGAATTGTAAGGGTTCTACCACATTCTTTGAAATGTAGATTATCTAAATCAAAAAAAATGATGGCCTTTGGGCCATTGGAGGGATGAAGGCATTATCCTAAAGTAAAAGTACACACCCACACATCTCCAAGCCACAAATACTAAAATGTAAAAGCATGAAGTAAATAATGCATGAAAACCACTATAATCCATAGTTAGTGTTCAATAGTGAAAGTACTAGAATATAAATAGGTCTAGAATAAAGGACCACTAAAAGAGTCTGTAATAAAATCCATCAAAACATGGTGAAGTGTTTCCAGATTCATCCCAGTCTAGGAAGGTGAGTGCACATGTTGATGATACTCTTCCTTAGAAAACAATAATTGATCCAAACTGAAGGAAATGGTATTGGTACTATTATCTGAATCCAAGGGATCAAACCTTGTCAATTTATCCTCACTAGGAAATGCATGGTCTTTGTCTACCATGGGCTATGCCTAAGGGTCGATTTTCTACAAAAGACATGACACATGTGGGAAAATCCCATGTAGGGGTGAGTAAAATAATACTCAATAGGACACCCAAAAATGGAAAAGGAAATACCACAATGGAATGTACCAAAAAGGAAACACCATGAAGAAATGTTCCACAAATAAAATATAATGAAGGAAAGTACCATAAATACATCCAACTCCACACATGTAGATATCTACCACACATGTTGCAAAAACATCCATATATACTCAATCCATGACTCACAATCTATAGGTAAGCTACAACCAATTTACAGCCAAAGGATTCTGTTCGAATCGTGATCACTCTAAGAGAACTCATCCTCGAGCCATTATATCATCGTAGTCACCCACAAAGAGGTCTCAATTATTTTTTACATTCCCAAATTATAATGTATTGGTCATGGAAGTTCACGATACCATAGAGAGGGGATCTCACTCAGAAACACAGGGGGATACCACATATCACGCCTAGTCATATAGTGGGATACCACATACCCAATATGGATCAATTCATAATGTAGTTGATCATGCCCAGACACCTTGGGGGATAGCACGGATCATGCCTATATACACTGTGGGATAACACGTACCCTACCTATGTGGACTGCTAGGTGGTGGATCAACACCCTTCTCAATGAGGTTATGCAATCCCACATAATCCACTAGATCTGATAGATTATCACACTCTAGTTCCAATGAGGGATTTTGAATCCTATCTATGACTTGGTCTCTTAAAGGGATTATAGTCCAGTGATGTGGATGTAATTCAATAGTGAACCCTCAAGGAATGAACCAAAGGTAATGCTATCAACATTTACTAGTCCAAAAAAATTCACCACAATATGTCAAAAATTACAAACACATTGTCAGGGTCCTAATGCCATAGAAGGCTTTTCAAATGAACACACCATTTTCATGTTATGGGGGTTTGAAGTTTCAAATGATGGGGGATCACTGGGCCCATGGACCGACTCACAGTAGGTCCAATGACTGTCACGGTCGAACATGGTGGTTGACAACCCTGTATTTTTGTGGTCAACCATAGAGTTCGACTACCCTCGGTTTCCACATTCTACCATGCAGGTCGATCGCCCCCAAAAATCGGGGTTGAATGTGGAGGTTGAACTCACCCAGATGTCATGGAAATGCAATAGTTGGGGCTACTACGGCACACAGTAGACTATCATGGTCGACTGTGGCCCAGGTCCAACCCAATCGCCCTGGGTCTGACTAGATCCAACCCGGACCATTGGGCCCAACCCATTCAACTTTGTTTGAGCCATCCCATTGGGCTCGGGCCGCTACACCTAGGCTCGGTCCATCTCCCCTATCCCAGAATGCTCATGTGCAGGTCGTCTCACCTAGAAAGCGTGGTCACCAGTGGCATCCCACATAGTCGCTTTCACTGCCGCATCCTGCAGCCCATCATTGTTCCATGGATGTTCATCATGTTCATAGCTTGTATTCACCACAAGCATCCTCCTATCTCATTCTATTCATCCCACTATTTCCTTCTGCGACTGTCCCTATGACGGCCACCTCTAGTTGTCCGGTCACCTCATCAGACCACCGCACTAGACCCATGATGGTGGTCCCTTCCACAGACCACCAAGATACATATGATGAAAAAATTCTTCAAATGAAGTCATATCAACAATTTTTTGGTAATAATCTATACATATATGACATTTCTTCTGGTTTGCCTCCTATTTGAGGGTCTGATTCACTCAGATCCTCCTGGAAAGTCAAGTTGTGACCATAAGGGTCCAAAGGAGAATAACGATAGGAACAGGGAGAGAAAATCAGGAAGAACCTCATGAGTAATGGACCTCATACTTTTTCATTTCATCCTCAATCCATTCTCATTAAAATTCGGATGAAGATCAAACTTGAAAACCCCTTGAAATAATCACCAAAATTTAATAACCAGCCTGCAACGATCAAACCACAGATCAATCTATTCATATATTGACCTGAATTCATCCCAGAAATCATGAAAGGGGAAAAGGAACATGAAAACAATTTCCCTACATCAATTAGGATCAGTCACTAACAAAGCATCGTTGCATATTGTTCGTTGTTTGTGAGATTCCTTCTAATTGGTAGCACGTCAATTGTCAATCCACAATCCATCCCTGTTTCATCTAAATAATTATTCTCCATGTCTCAAAGGAAATATAGTTCTATGGTGAAAACCATGAATTTTTTACAAATACTTAATAAAAAAGAAATGTTTCACTGCATCATACAATAATTTATTTAAATTATTTAATGATGATTTTGTCCTTCTCGAGTCTTTCAACAGAGTAAATTTGATGACCAAAATTAAGTCACACCTAGGGTAAAGCCTTTATTTTTAGCTCAACGGCTCCCTTGTATTTTTGATCTAGGAACCGGTTTAATATTTATCCACACTTTTAGGTAAAACACACATTTGGTCTATTAAAAATTTAATATTTTTCAGAAAAATGTTATGGGATCGCTAGGTCTCATAACTTCAGGTTGTCTCGTCACCTAGTCTCAAAATCATTCCATATAATTTAAAAAAATGTACATAGAAAATGCAAGATGTTACATTCTCCCCACCCTGGGTATTTACATCCCTAAAAGACAAAAAATGTTCTACACAAACAAATGAGGGTACTGAGAATGAATATAATCCTCCCACTACCATGTTCTCTCATGGAGATTCTCGTGATACAACTGGACACACACCAAAGCAATCTGCTTCCCTTGAAGGATCATCTCTTAGCAATCGTCGATCTCCACCGGGTACTTTGTAAAAGTATCCCCATCCTCGATGTCTAGCTCACCCCAATAAATGATGTGTGATGAACATACCTCATCATCTATGACATATAGAAGACCTCATGTAACTACTCTCACTATAGAGGTAGTTCCAAGTGTTACACCACCTCATGAACTCTACGTAGTATCAGAAATGATTCGATGAACTTCAAAGATAGCTTGCCACCTTGGCCAAATAACTGTAATCCCCATCAAGGTCTGACTTGAAGAAACATGTCGTATCCTTCCTCTAAATCCAAAGGACTTAGCCTCTTGTCATCATAAGACTTTTTCAGCTCTGTGAGGTCTTCATCAACACATAGATGATCTTTAAATTATCTATTTTAGCTCACACCAACATCAGCCCCATAAGTTCTGACTCTCCTGGGTTGGTCCAATAAAGTGGTGATTGGAAGGGTTTCTTGTAAAAGACCTCAAACTATGCGATACCAATGGTGGGGTGATAGTTTTTTATAAAACATCCATCAGTGGTATGTGATCCTCCCAACTATGACTAAAATTTAACATGAAATCCCACAACATGTCTTCTAGAACCTGAATGGTCTTCTCATTTTGGTCATCCGTATGGTGGTGAAATATTGTGCTAGTGTAACTGAGTCCCAAGATACTTCTTCAATCCCTTACATAACTCGTATGTAAAGAGTGCATCATGATATGATACTATAGTCTATGGAACTCCATATAGTCTAACTATCTCCTACATGTAGAGGCATCCCAAGGTATCTATTAAACTCACTCTCATATAGCTATGAAATGGGTTGACTTGGGGAGTCAATCAATGATTACTCAGATAACATCGTTTCCACTTTAAATTAGTGGTAACCTATCACTAATTACATCAATAACCCATCCCACATACATTCTAGAACCACTAGGGGTTGGGTTGAACCCATTGGAACCTGGTGCTGAGCCTTCAATTGATGGCAAGTGAGGCATCAAGAGACAAACGTTTCCACTCCCTTCATCATCCTTGGACACCAAAACTAGCATCAGATATGCTGATAGATCATATCCACACCTAGATATACCTCCAAAGTGGATTTATATAACTCCCTCATAACATCCTCACGCAAAACCACTGGTACAACTATGAAACCTCTAAAGATAACAACATGGTCCCCACCTTTTTAATATCTATATGGAGCATGTCTTGTGGAAATCTTAGCACGTAAGGTATCAGAGTCAGTGTTCCCAAGTTGTGCCTTCCTAACTCACTGTAGGAGTAGAGGTGTGACAACCATCTACTAGAGGTAATCATATCCATATCTATCTACAAGGGATATCATCATTGAGGCTTACTACTCTGATGCATCGTTCAGAAACTGTAAACTAGACCTCCTACCGAGAGGATCTTCCACCACATTCTTCTTCATATGAGTGTAGGAAATCTCAAACTCACAGTTCTAGAGGAACTCTAGCCATCACCTATATCTCATGTTTAGATCCTTCTAATAGAATATATACTTGATACTATTGTGATCAAATTAGATGCTAAACTGCTCTCATATTTGCTGTTGAGACAAATCTTAAATGTGAAGACTACCGCTGCTAGCTCAAGATCTTGGGTCATGTAGTTCTACTCATGAATCCTCAACTGATGCAATCTATAACAAATCACTGATCACCCCTTCATTAAGACACAACCATGAATAGTCCCTTATGAATCAAATAAAACCACATACTCGATGCCTTCTTATGTAAATCTCAAGATGGGAACACTCGTCAACCTCTATCTCAACTCCTAAAAGAACTACATGCACTTTTCTATATTCATGAAAGGTTGTACCTTTCATGTCAATTATTTCAAGGGTGTTTACACTCTGGAAAAGGTGTTTATGAACCTACTATAGTACCCTTCCAAAACAAGAAAACTATGCACCTGAATAACACTCTTGGGTGGCTCCCAAGAAAACACCACCTGAACCTTCGCTGGATGCACTGAAAATACAGCCTTTAGGATGAGGTGTCCTAGAAAATGGACCTATCAAATCCAAAACTAAAACATCATGAGTTTCTCATAAATATATTTCTCTTGGAGTGTGTCCATGATCATCCTCAAGTGCCTCGTGTGCTCCCCCTTGGATGTTGAGTACACTAGGATGTCATCAATGAATACCACCATGAACTAATCCATGTAGGAATAAAGTTCCTATTCAGGAGTCCCATGAACACTATTGGGGTTTATGTCATGCCAAATGACATCACCATGTAATAATTGTAAACCTAATAGAATATGAAAGCCTTCATCGGTATATCCTCATCTCGTACTCGCATCTGGTGATAGCCTGACCTGACGTCAGTATTTGAAGACCACTACACCCATTTCAACAAATCAAAGTGGTTTTCGATCCTCAATAGTTGATAATTTTTCTTCACAATCACCTGATTCAAGTGTTGGAATTCCACACATAGCATCATGATATGATATTCCTTCATGTAAAACAAAACTGGAGATGCCTAGGGTGAAACACTGAGTCTCATGAAGACCTTCCTTTACAAGTCCTCCAACTGTATCCTCGACTCATGAAGCTCTATAGGAGCCATCCGATATATAGGTGTAGATATTGGTGTTGTCCCTAGGTATAGATAAATGCATAATTATACCTCTCTGTAGAGAGATAAACCCAGAACATCCTCAGGAAATATGTCCTCATACTCCACCACCACTGTAACAAAAAGAGGACTAATATCATCCACTACACAAAGGGTGATCCTAGTCAACTAATGAGTAATCAGTTGAACCCTCCTATGTGTGAGCCAATCCTATGCTTCATACATTTCATTGTCACCATAAAATAAAATCCTAGTCCCATAACTATGGACACACCACATTCTGAATATAAAATTGTCAGTCTGGCATGAACTATGGATAACAAATCCATACAAATAATTATGTCTTAAGGCCTCGATGCCACTACCAGGATATCTCAACAGAAATTATAAACTCCAAGATTAAGGTCACACTATCAGTACCAGTGTGTGATCATCGAGTCTCCTCCTATTGGGGTCTCTAAGTGTTAGGGTCGAGTCAATAGTTAAACCGGAATCTCTGTGTCCCTAACATGGTTCATGGAATGAATTTAATTACTAGAACCTATGTGCATCAAAACTATAAATAAGGTAGAAAAGATACATATCGTACCTTGAATAATCCTTGAAGCACTTGGTTCATAAGTTTCCATTGCCTACATCTGGCCTCGTCCCTATTCACCAGCTCCCCAAGCCTGGCGTGGACCACCTGGGGGTGGTTGTGGTAATATGTCAAACCTCTGACCACCCCCTACTTCCATGAATAATCCTCTTCCACATCTTCCAATCTACACACCGCTCTTCTCCTATATTTACCTCTACCTCAGTGTTCCTTTGAACATCCCTCGATCAATTATATGATGGGTTGCGCAATCACATGAAAGATGCCCCAAACCTCCGCACATGTAACATCGTCTGTCTATAGGCTGACTTGATCCACCCTAGGAGACCTGTACCACTGAACATGCATCCGAGGGTCATCCCCAGCTGTTCCTATTCCTCTTGGATCCCTGTGACTATCATCGGATTCCAGTTTCTAAGGTCTCAACTACCCGGTGCCCGCTGCTGGCTCCCACTATCGATGTCCACCCCGCTAGAAAACTCTCCACTAGAAAGGATCTCTCAAGTTCCCATTGAATAAGTAGTAATGATTAGGGATATAACGGAGACCATAATGACCCTTCACAATCCCAGATCAAAGGTATGATCCCTGATGAACTGGTCTTTTACCTTTCTATGGATTATCATGAAGGATTAGTAAACCTCTCTAAATATTCTTCCACTTTCTTCTAGCCCTGCTAAAAATATTGGAGCTCATGTATGCATACCAATAACAACATTCCCATATGAATCTACCCTCTAAAGAGACTTGTTATGTTTATCCAAAAGATAAATGTATCTTCATGATACTATGTTACTAATCTCCAACATCACCCCATAGAGCTCTAAAGAAGGCTTGCAGTGGGGATTTCCATATAGTTGGTAGGCATACTCACAAGGAGGAAGACACGAGTGAAAGCTTCTAGCCAATCCTCAGCCAACATAGTGTGTATATCACCTTGAAACCTAGGAGGTTACTGCCCCTTAAATTTTTACAATGCACTCAGGCTGCATTCATCAGAGCTTGTAGTTCTGGTAGTAGTTGTTTTTTAATGAGTTGTAGTACAACTTGTAAACCACATGGAGGTGAAATCTGTGATATATTCCCTTGTACCAATGCCTCGTCACTAGGACGATAATAATCATGATCATGTAGTGGGATCCTATCTGGCTGTCTATATAAAGGCATCCTAAAATAAAACAATATGTTCAATGGTAAAAATATTATATCTTGAGAGCTGACTCAAGAAGGACATGAAAAACACAATCGTTCTTATGTGATTCAGGTACCATTTTTTTCTTCCAACCAATGTTTTCATGTGTAAGTTGATAATCAAGTACTCAAAGTCATGATATATGGATATTTCTTCTACTGCACCAACACTAGAGTCTCTATCCTAAAATACGAACCCCAAACACTAAACAATGTTTCCCAAAAATAACCTAACAGACTCCTTGTCCTAATGTAGAACAGAAAACTCTTATACCACTCTATCATGACCTATCTCAGAGGGTACCATTCCATGATAACCATAAGTCTGCCTCTAATAGGCTAGGGGAAGGTGACTAGCACCGAGTAGGAATATCTCATAAATGGGAGGAATTATTCTAAAATACTTGTACACATGCACACATCTCCAAGACACAAATTCTAAAATGTAAAAACACTAAGAAAAAAACATGAAAAGAATTATAACCCTCAATGAGAGTGCAATAGTGATTGTATTGAAATGTAAACAGTTCTAGAGTATAGGACCAATAAAAATATTCTATAAAACAAACCAAAAAACAAAGTGAAGTGCTTCCCATGTAATTCTTATCATGGAAGGTGAATGCAAAAGTTCTTGAAAATCATCCTCCAAAAACACTACATGGACCAATCTATTGGAAATGGAACTGGGAATACTATCTAAATAATTAGGGGAACACCACATCTATATATTGTTTCTAAGAACCACGAGGTCCTGGTCCACCAAGGAATCCACCTAAGGTTCGATCTTATTCACAAGACACGACACGTGCAGGAAAATACCATGTATGGGTGAGTAAAACAATACTCGGTAGGAGACCACAAAACTACAAAGGAAATACCACAAAAGAAAATTACCATAAAGGAAATACCATGATGGAAAGTACCACAAAGTAAATACCATGACAGAAAGTACCCAAAAGGAAATACACATTCAGCTCCACACAGGTATATATCTACCACACATATAGTAAGAACATCAAGATATACTCAATCCAAGACTCATCGTATAGAGGTAGGCCGTAACCAATTTTCAACAATAGGATTCTTCTTGAAGCATGACTGTTCTGGGATAACTCACTCCTCAAGCAATTATATCATTGGATACAATCACAAAGAGATCTATCTCATTTTAGCCCTTCCCAATTGATAATGTATTAGCCATTGAAGATCACGATACCACAGATAGGAGATCATTCCTAGAACCACTGGGGGATACCAAAGGTCACACCCAGTCATATTGGGGGATACCACATACCCAATCTAGATAAATTTGTAATATAGGGGATCATGCTTGAACACTATGGGGGATACCACATATTGTGACTGGATACACTGGGTGATACCACATACCCTACTGATGTGGGATGCTAGGTGGAGGATCATCTGCCTACTCAAAACGGTTACACAATTCCACAGACTCCACTGGGGGTGATAGAGGATCGCACTCCTGTCCTGGGGAGGGATTTTTTGCTCTATCTGGGACTCTTCCTCTAGAAGGGATTATAGTGTAGTGTTATGGAAGTAATACTATATTAAACCCTCAAATAATAGACCAAAGGGAATTTTATATATCTCTTCTGGTCGAAGATAAAAACCCACAAAAATTTTAAAAAGAATTGTCTGATCTTCACGGTCCCAATGACTATAACGGCTCATCAAACAAACGCACCATTTGAAAGTTATGGTGGTTGATGTTTCAGTGTACGGGGGGGTCACTAGGCCCATTTACTGACTCACGATTGTTCCAGAAACATCCCCCTAACATCGGTGACTGAATTTGGAGGACTACCTTCATAGGCTGCAGCAGTCGGCCATGGAGGTCCACCGCCATGGGATATCACGGTCGATTGTGGAGCTCGATCACCCTGGGCTATCATGGTCGACCATGGAGGCCAAACGACCCTAGATTCCATGGATATGTGTATGTTAGAGCTAACATGGTTCACGATAGGCCATCAGGGTCAACTTTGGCCTAACTCCATCTCGGTCACCCCGGGTCCAACCAGGCCCCCTGGGCCCGACTAAGCCCGATGGGTCTGACCCAACCCATTGATATTGGAATATTTGTTCCAGCCCATTATTTTGGCCTGGCCTACTCCAACTAGCACTATCCTGCCTCCCCTAGACTGGAACACTCACATGTGGGCTATTTGGTCCAAACAACATGGTCGTCGGCCTTTTTCCATACTGCCATTTGCCACATCCCATGTGGTTTCTGCCACCTCTTTACATGGTCACTCGTTGCATCCCACATGGCCTCCTCTACATCCCAGACGGCCTGTCATCACCTTCTGTGGGTGATTCTATGGCCGAAACCTCTGGTAGTCGTGCCACCTCATGCTGCCTCGTCGGACCATTGCACGAGACCCGCACCGATGGTCCCTTCCACGAATAACTAGCGCACCTTTGATACTCATATTTCTAATAAAATAAATATTCATGATTCTTGGGTCTCAATCTACATACAATCGGCCTAAGATTTAATTTTTCACTAATTTGACAATCTAATTGCATTAGGATTCTCTGTGGAATTCGAGCCTAAACCACGAGGATCCGATGGAAAATAATTCCAAGAATGGTGGATGGAAAATCATGAAGAACACAATGAGGAATGGACCTCGTCCTTTGTTCTTGTTGGCCTTAATCCATCCTCATTAGAACGAGGACAAATATCAAACATGAAAAATCCCAGAAATATTCCCCACAATTTAATAACCTTGTTGCAATGATCAAACCATGGATCAACATTTTCATGTATTAACCCACGTTCTTCATGGAAATCTTTAATGTGGAAATGGAACAAGAAAAAAACCACCTTAAATTTATTCAAATCAATCACTGATGAAGAATTTTTACGTCATCATCATTTAATGTGATATTCCATCAAATATGTTATGCATCGATCATTAAGCAATGATCCATCATCATTTTCCGACAGAGATCTTCTCTACGTCTCAGATGAAATCTACGGTTATGGTGATAACCCTAAATTTCAGAAATTTTCTTAAAAAAAAAGTGTCGATGCGTCATACAATAATTTATTTAAATTATTTAATGACGATTATTCCATTTTCATGTTTTTCTATAGAGGAAATGTTCCAACCAATGTTAAGTCTCACCTAGGGTAAAACTATCATTCTTAGCTTAATGGTGCCCACATATTTTTGATCCGGGAACCTGTTTAATAGTTATTTAACTTTTTCATGAAAAACACACTCAGCTGCTTTTGAAAGTTTAATATTTTCCAATCAATTGATTCAGGCACATCGGGCCTTGGAATCACACGCTGCCTCAGTGCCTTATCTTGAAATAATTCCATGTAATTTCTAAAAATAGCACATGTAAAATCCAATATGTTTCGATTTCAACACACAACATTCATATCCTATGATATATGAAGTCATAAAAATTACATTTGAGGGATATATAAGACCTCACCCCTCAATCATTAATTTATATGTGTTCTATTAGAAAAAAACCATTAACAACATCATAAAAACTCATGTAAAGAAAAATGGGATTCCAAAAATTTCCATATTGTACCACCAAAATTGACATCAATAATTTAAGTGGTTGATACCCAAAATTAAATAATTGAAAATGAGTATTTCATAAAGAAATTCCGATGGTGGTTCATGAAAAATAACATCCAAGAAAATTAGGCATTCAGAAATAAAGAGGAAAATAATATAAAAATTTTAAAATAGATTTGTATAAAATCAATTCATCATTGGTGTAAAATACGGTGTTATGGTAACTTTAACAAATGATTTTTGAAAACGTAATTTTTTAGAAAATGAAATTTTAGAATTTTTTAAAATCTATATTTAAATAAAATATTCAATAATAGAGCCTTGAAGAAAATATAAATCTTTAAAATAGGTAAAATTAAAACATTAGAAATAATCAACATTAAAAATAAAGATAAATAATATATCCTTCAAAAAATACAAATTTTATAAAAATTGTGCATGGGGTGGAAGATAAATCATTTTATTTTGAAAGGATGGAAAACTTTTTTTATTTCCTGAAATATTTTGATTGGATACCCACATCGAAAAAAGAGTAAGAGAAGCCATTTTTAACAAGGAATGAAATTATTCCCAGTAATGATATACTTTTATGGAAAAGTTATTCTTTTAGGAATAATATTTAAATAAAAATTTTAATTTCCCCCCAAGAGAAAGATAATGTAAAATGAAATAAAATCATTGTTTGATAGCAACCAATCGTCGAGGAAGGAATTTTAAAAAAGAATTTTTTACACAAGGATGTTTGGTTAATAAAAAATACTTAAAATTTTTGTATTTTTTTAATCATAGGCCATATAAAAAAATAATAGGACATAGATCTTCAATCCTCAGGGATTACATGAATATGTTAAAAGACATCCATTAGGTATTAAACGAACTATATAAAAGAAATAATGGTGTGGAATATCAAACAAATCTCATATATTTGAAAATGAGATAGATAATCCCTGACAATGTATTATCGCTTACATGAATGACCTCTAAAATAATTGGGACCTAGAATATTCTCTTGATAGAATACTTGTAAGGATTATGATAACTAATAGAGATCATAGGATTATTGTCTTTAGGGAGGATTCTTGGTGGAGAGAAATTTAAGAGTTTCAAGATGAAATTTTATGGAATAATTATGGAATTATGGTGTAACACCCCAAGATTTTATGAACAATATTCTTTTAATTTCATTAATGTCTTGTGTTGTATTCTACACCAAGATTACCTTGTGCTATACGCAACACCGTATTAGCTTGCAGTATACACAACACTATTCTTGGATCGTGTTACACACAATTTTGATAATAGTTATTCTACGCAAAATTGAGTATATATATATATTCAATGTATAAATGAAATATGGTTGGATTATGTTATATGAAACAATGAAGGATTATTTCACAACATGCAACCCTGACTTGGCTTGCATTACACGCAATCACGACCTTCCTCAATAGCGTGTGTTGTGCGCAATACTGGGTTTTAATAAACAATGATATATTATTATAATATTGTCATGAACTAGCCGTTATGAATAGTGTTAACTAAATTTTGAATTTTATAACATTATTATTCATCTTACACATTTCTAGAACATGGTATAAGAACAAAATAAATTTTTCGGGTAAAATAAGTATTTTTAAAAAAATGCAGTTTTGCCACCTTTTGATGGCGCACCCACTTTAAATCTAGTTTTTGAAATTTTTATATGTTCAATTTGAAAAAATAAAATTCTTTTTTTGAATCAGGATATAAAAATTTACATTAGATAAAGTTTTGATATTTTTCCGATAACTTTCATATTTTAATGAATAGTAAAAACACGCTATATTTTAATTAAAAACAACTTTTTTCATCGTAATATCTTATGTGGTTAAATTATAATATTGAATGGTTTTAAAGTATAAATAGAATATATTTTTACCATTTAATATAATGTATGTCATTATCATTGATTTTACCTTGAATTCATAGGTTAAATCAATTCAATCTTTTGCAATGTTTTAAAGAAAAAAACCCATTTTCTTTCGACAACGGGATTAATTTTAATTTAATTTATGAATATTTTGTGTATTGAATATGGAAAAATGGATTCCATATTTCTAATCAGTAGGAAAAATTATGTTAATCAACTACTTTTTATTTTTGGGAATTATGAATAGTAACTACGGTAAATTTTATTTACCATAGTTAAAGGTAAATCGGGTAATTAAGGGTAAATATAATATTTTAAAATTACCCTAACAAATGTAAAAATCCTATTGGATGACTAATAGTAGACCCATATCACCTAAGGGTCGTATTAGATTCATTTAATTAAATTTTTTCAATGAAAATAATTTAATTATTATTAAAACCAAAGAATGTGACAACATGTCACTTTCTTAAATTATATAAATATAATAATTTTAATCTAGTGATAAACTTCATGAAACTTCGAACATGAATAGTGTACAGAAAGCTAATACAATTATCTACATCATAGGAATTAATTTATAATTTTTAGGGATTAAATAATTTTCATTTATTATGACACAAAGATGATGCAGTAATTATCTTATTAATGAAATATTGACATAATTGATGTTATAAATACCCAAATAAATGTAATTTGAGACTTTTTTATGAATTACACTAGTTTTATAGGTTAAAATGACTTGTTATTATTGATTTAATTAACTTTTTTTGAACTTATCATTCTGTTATGATTTTCACAAAAATCAATTACTAAATAGTGTCAAAATTGACATAAAATAGTTTTTAAAACAAATATTATATTATTAATTGTTCTTTTATTCCAAAAAATTTAATGTTCGGCCAAATTACTTAGATAAGGTTATATATATTAATAATAAACAATTTTGGGTTCTTTTGGCTTATTACAGTAAGTTTATTAACCATATAGTGTAAGAACACAAGAAGACACGGTAAAAGTAAAATTATTTAACTTAATGTTAAATCTAAATGATAAGGTTAAAATAGGAACCTAAAATTTTCTAAATTCTATTGGATGAGAGTATTTCGACCCATCCCCACCTTATCCTCGAAATAAATCAATTTGGAGCTATTTAAAACCGAACATGACTTTATAATAAAATAATATTTTTGGTTATTCCAAAGGTGCCCCTCTCCTCCCTTATAAAAGGGAACCTCCTCCCTCTCTTCCTTACACAACATTGAGCCTTCAAGCTCGGCCAACCCCTGCCAAATTCTCTTCTCCAATTCCCTAGAAACATCCTATAGATTCTGGTCTTCCTCAAAGACCAATTTTAGTGCCCTAAGAGGAGGTCTCAAAGAGGCGCTTCAAAGAAGAGGTAATTTCCGTTACCGATTCTTTCACCTTTATTTCTTCTTCCACTTCTTCTTATTAGGATGTTTCATTATGAATTAATAACATAAGTATCACTCATATACTGATATGTTATTATAAGTATGAAACAATCCTATTTCACCATCTATCCATCCTACAGAAAATGAAATCACCGCGCGTGCGTACATACGGAATACCGTCTCCACGCCATGGTGAAATCTATTTTCCACCACCACCATACTTGGATGGGTATAATGGTGTAAATAATAACTATATATTATTATTTTAAAGTGATATTGATTCTGAAATATTATACATACACTCCAATACAGTCCCACGATCATGAGAACGATATCATCGCTCGTGCGTACGTATGGACTACTGTCTCCACGACGCGATGAGATTCATTCCCCACTTTAAACCATTAATGAATGATTATAAAGTATAAATAATAAGTAATCATTAAATATATGACATAATAATGATACTAGATTTCTGTGTATATATATGAATTTCATCTACTTAATTCCATTCAACTCAATAAGGAAACGAAAACAGCGTTCATGCGTACGTACGGCCTACCGTCTCCATGATCGGTGTATTTCTTTCCATTTATTGATTTATTATATATATGTATATTCTGAATATATATATATATATATATATCATGTTTTATATTATTGAATTAATTAATCATGATCTAAGTAATCATATGAATAATTACAAGACAAAACACGGACGACAAATGAAACAATTTTACCCAAAATTCTCTTTAACATGGAATTTACAAAAGAATAGGTAATATAAAGTCCTAACTGAACCATATATGGTATCATAACAATGAATATGATTCTTTAATAAGTCAATGACATTATTTAAATCATTATTCAGAGGTTCGGACACTTACAAAGAAAATCGGACCTAAGGTAAGGGAAATATCACAATCTCATTTTTATCCGAGATTGTTTATACTTTGAAATTTACTGGGGTGTATTTTATCATCCACATCCATGTTTCCTAAATATGTAATGTTATTTCCATCCACCTAAAATTGTTTAAATCCAATTTTACCCTTCGGTGAGTTTTTATTAAAGGATATGAAAGGAATCTTTTGTCTTTTTTCGTACGAGGTACTTTTTGACTTTTCCGAAAAAAGTACGAAGAATGTTTTTTTTAACTTATACGGCATGAATGGATTTTTAAAACATTATTTCCAAGAAGCTTCCTTTACAAGTTGTCATGTTTATTTTTAATCAACTTCTTTTAGTTTATAATTGTACGACATGTTAAGAAACGAAAAGTGTTTTTGAAGCAGAAAGGATATTTTCCTCAAGAATGGAGTTCAAATGTTTTATCAAAATTATTTTCCATATAAGATAATAAAGGGTTCTGTTTCTATCACTATTATTACATTGATTTGATTACGTTGTGATGGAATTATATTTATATGAATCCCTTTATCTTATATGAATTGTTATATGATGTCATGATGGTTAAGATTCCCATTTTTGTTACATGGGTTATGCTATGATGTATGGTTTATGATTTTGTGGCACACATAAGAATGGTATCATTATGAGATGGGTGGGACCTATTTCTCCCTCCAATGCATTGGGTAAAGATTTTATATCTCATGAGATATACATGGCTAGAATGGTAGGTTATACCGGTTCAGTGAAACAGGACTGAAACGAGGGTGACTCGGTTCAGAAAGGGACTTTGTCCACTAAGATAGTCTTGGAAATGAGCCTTGACTAACAAGAAATGATTCTCTATGATTATGTGTGTATGCCACAATGTTTCATGTTTTATGTTATGATTATTGTGATTACATTTCACTGCCATGATTTATCCCATGTTATGAAATTATGCTCTCTTTTTCAGGTTAAGATTTCCAAAATGTTATGTTCTTATGAATACGATGTGATTGATATTTCTTTTGTTTACCCTTACTGAGCATTTGAGCTCACCCATTTATGTTTTCATTTCCCCAGGATATAAAAAAGGTTTTAGGTAAAAAAAAGGAAGATCTTTATGGGAGATGTTGAAGATCTTTCACCACGATTAGAAGATTATATTCCGAGTTTCCAAAGACACTAAACTATTACGATCCTTGTGTGTGTGTTTTTTTTATGTACTAAGTATTCCGAAAAAGTAATGTAATGTCCATGTACGTCAAGATACGGGTCTCTACAGTTGGTATCAGAGGAAAAGTTTAGTCAACCTTTGGAAACTAGGATGCGAAAACGTTAGTGAGATCCCTAGATATATTTCTAAGGTATGTCTAGGGATGTCCCTAAGGATAAGTATACGTATAGGATATAGTCCTAGAACTATGGTAACAATATTAGATTAAACCAAAGATGTTAGATATTGAAGTTAATCCCCCTTTATTATGATTTTTTCCTCTCACACTATTCTTTTTGGTTTTTAGAAAATGGCTGGAAATAAGATGATTCTCGATAATAGAGGATATAATGGACAATGGAATGATATTATTCATGATCAACCAAATGAAATGGGATTTGGAAGTCCAAACATCATTATTATGCCGAATCAGCAATCTCATAATATGATCAATAAAGTAAAATTTGGTAAGTTTCCTGACTCGGCTAATAAGAGAAAGATGGAGTTTCATGATGATCATAGAAGAAAGAAAGTTCAACTTCCCCTATGTAAATCATGTGGGAAGAGGCATCAAGGAGAATGTTTCAAAGGAACTGGAAGATTCTTTGGGTGTGGAAAACAAGGACAAAAAGCCAGTAAGTGTAAAGGAAAAGGTTTAGTTAAAACCAGGGATGAGGAAAATGGTATTGCTACGACATCAGCAATGGTTAAATGTTTTAAATGTGGAATGTACGGGCATTATGCAAACCAATTCCCTAAGGGAAAGTCTCATGAAGAGAATCAGTATGGTCATATGGGTAGTATTTATGTGGATGATGATGAAGAGACTACAAATGATATGTGAGATGAAAGAATTGTTGAAGCTCGGTCAATGGTTTAAGAATGTAGTGGAATGATTACATGTTTATCATGTGTAATGTTGTATAAGTAATCTCATGCTACTATGGAATAAAGAGACATCTATGGATTGTTATACTATTGTCTTTCCTTGAGTTTTGAAAGTGTATGATTAATGTTACCAGTATCCATGAATGGTTATTCAGATATTTTTGGAATGTAGATGATATGCGCATAATGAAGGGATAAGGAGAAAATTAAATGTTTGATAGTATTCATGAGCTCATGACTGATATAAGGAGAAGGTTATATCATGGTTTGAGTATATAGAATTTTTGGATTTTGGTATGTGGAAAGTGTTAACTTTTGACAGCATTCATGTTTTCACTAAGGTTTAATGGGTATTTATTTTTCAAGAGAATACATCATTAAGGTATTCACATGATTGGAATGTGACCAACAAGATATATGGGGGATAAATGATGGTATTCACATGCTTGGTTGAGGACATTTCAAGTAATCATTTTCTTTATACTATGAGCTTGGACCGAAGTAATTTAGATAAGCCTAAAGATTAGAATGGATTATGTTGGACATAAGTTAGGATAAAACTTTTTTTTCGATATTATTAATGGGATGTTATAGTAATATAGCTTTAGAAAAAGGACAACCTGCAGGACGGGCAACA
Source organism: Viscum album (assembly GCA_963277665.1). NCBI lineage: Eukaryota > Viridiplantae > Streptophyta > Magnoliopsida > Santalales > Viscaceae > Viscum > Viscum album. The sequence goes on from CAUJRU010001782.1 coordinate 45,126, forward strand.
GCCCATCGCGTCGGACAAGGCTGTGGGAATCGAACCCACAACCGAAGTGCGACTGGCCTTTATCGCCTACCACTGGCCTACAGGAATTCCCTGTTTAGTAGAAACTAGTTTTATTTTATTAAGTGGTATGATATATGAAGTATAAGTTCATTTTTGGAACCATATACGATTAACCATAAGATGGACTTATAACTTTTGCTAACATTTTGTTTGAAAGAGATGGAATGACCCATCATTCTATCACATGATCTGCTAACACATCACGAACGACAAATTCAACTTCATTTCTTTAAGAGATGAAGTGCAAATTTTCCAAAGAACGACAAACGGTGAGACTATACCAAAATCACGAAAGTATTTATTCTAATTCCAATTTCATAAACTTTAGGGAAATGATCTTGAAAACCAAAAATGTTGTCTTAGTGCTCTTATATCTGATGAATCAGATGGTACCTTAGATCATCACAAATTTATGGCTTTGTGATTGCTAGCTTTTCCATAGCCATGTTCTCTACCACTCTCCATCAGAACATGATGGTTAGATTTCTCTTCCATATCCATATTTTCACCTATGTGGAAACCCAGTGATTAGTTTATTTGGGTAACGATTACGTTTCATACTTTTGTTTTTAAATATTGGATTTGGTATTCCTTTTTACGATGTGGGTTTCTATTAAAGAAACTTTCGAATAGTAAACCATTTATAACCCCAATGAATTTCGAGGGCGAAATTCATTTTAAGGGGGGTAGAATGTAACACCCCGAGATTTTATGAAAAATATTCTTTTAATTTCATTAATGTCTTGTGCTGTATTCTACACCAAGATTACCTTGTGCTATACGCAACACCGAATTAGATTGCAGTATACGCAACACTATTCTTGGATCGTGTTACACACAATTTTGATAATAGTTATTCTACGCAACATTGAGTATATATATATATATATATTCAATGTATAAATGAAATATGGTTGGATTCTGTTATACGAAACAACGAAGGATTCTTTCACAACACGCAACCCTGACTTGGCTTGCATTACACGTAATCGCGACCTTCCTCGATAGCGTGTGTTGTGCGCAATACTAGGTTTTAATAAACAACGATATATTATTATAATATTGTCATGAACTAGCCTTTATGAATAGTGTTAACTAAATTTTGAATTTTATAACATTATTATTCATCTTACACATTTCTAGAACATGGTATAAGAACAAAATAAATTTTTCGGGTAAAATAAGTATTTTTCAAAAAATGCAGTTTTGCCGCCTTTTGATGGCGCACCCACTTTAAATCTAGTTTTTGACATGTTTATATGTTAAATTTGAAAAAATAAAATTCTTCTTTTGAATCAGGATATAAAAATTTACATTAAATAAAGTTTTGATATTTTTCCGATAACTTTCATATTTTAATGAATAGTAAAAACACGCTATATTTTAATTAAAAACAACTTTTTTCATCATAATATCTTATGTGGTTAAATTATAATATTGAATGGTTTTAAAGAATAAATAGAATATATTTTTTCCATTTAATATCATGTATGTCATTAACATTGATTTTACCTTGAATTCGTAGGTTAAATCAATTCAATCTTTTGCAATGTTTTAAAGAAAAAACCCATTTTCTTTCGACAACGGGATTAATTTTAATTTAATTTCTGCATATTTTGTGTATTGAATATGGAAAAATGGATTCCATATTTGGAATCAGTGGGTCCAAATTATGTTAATAATCTACTTTTTATTTTTGGTAATTATGAATAGTAACTATGGTAAATTTTATTTACCTTAGTTAAAGGTTAAATCGGGTAATTAAGGGTAAATATAATATTTTAAAATTACCCTAACAAATGTCAACATCCTATTGGATGACTAAAAGTCGACCCATATCACCTAAGGGTCGTATTAGATTCATTTAATTAAATTTTGTCAATGAAAATAATTTAATTATTATTAAAACCAAAGAATGTGATAACATGTCACTTTCTTAAATTATATAAGTATAATAATTTTAATCTAGTGATAAACGTCATGAAACTTCGAAAATGAATAGTCTCCAGAAATCTAATATGATTATCTACATCATAGGAATTTATTTATAATTTTTAGGGATTAAATAATTATCATTTATTATGACACAAAGATGATGCAGTAATTATCTTATTAATGAAATATTGACATAATTGATGTTATATTTACCCAAATAAATTTAATTTGAGACTTTTTATGAATTCCAATAATTTTATAGGTTAATATGACATGTTATTATTGATTTAATTAACTCTGTTTGAACTTATCATTCTGTTATGATTTTCACAAAAATCAATTACTAAATAGTATCAAAATTGACATAAAATAGTTTTTAAAACAAATATTATATTATTAATTGTTATTTTATTCCTAAAAATCTAAGGTTCGGCAAAATAACTTATATAAGGTTATATATATTAATAATAAACAATTTGGGGTTCGTTTTTCTTCTTACAGTAAGTTTATTAACCTTATAGTGTAAGAACACAAGAAGACACGGTAAAAGTAAAATTATTTAACTTAATGTTAAATCTAAATGATAAGGTTAAAATAGGAACCTAAAATTGTCTAAATTATATTGGATGAGAGTATTTCGACCCATCCCCACCTTAGCCTCGAAATAAATCAATTTGGATCTATTTAAAACCAAACTTGACTTTATAATAAAATAATATTTATAGTTATTCCAAAGGTGCCCCTCTCCTCCCTTATAAAAGGGCACCTCCTCCCTCTCTTCCTCACAAAACATTGAGCCTTCATGCTCGGCCAACCCCTGCCAAATTCTCTTCTCCAATTCCCTAGAAACATCCTAGAGATTCTGGTCTTCCTCAAAGACCAATTTTAGTGCCCTAAGAGGAGGTCTCAAAGAGGCGCTTCAAAGAAGAGGTAATTTCTGTTACCGATTCTTTCACATTTATTTCTTCTTCCACTTCTTATTATTAAGTTGTTTCATTATGAATTAATAACATCAGTATCACTCATATAATGATATGTTATTATAAGTGTGAAACAATCCTATTTCACCATCTATCCCTCCTACGGAAAACGAAATCACCGTGCGTGCGTACGTACGGAATACCGTCTCCAGGCCGTGGTGAAATCTATTTTCCACCACCACCTTACTTGGATGGGTATAATGGTGAAAATAATAACTATATATTATTATTTTAAAGTGATATTTATTCTGAAATTGTATACATACACTCTAATACAGTCCCACGATCATGAAAACGATATCATCGCTCGCGCGTACGTACGGACTACCGTCTCCACGACACGATGAGATTCATTCTCCACTTTAAACCATTCATGAATGATTATAAAGTATAAATAATAAGTAATCATGAAATATATGACATAATAATGATACTTGATTTATGTGTATATATATGAATTTCATCTACTTAATTCCGTTCAACTAAATAAGGAAACGAAAACAGCGTTCATGCGTACGTACGGCCTACCGTCTCCATGAACGGTGTATTTCTTCCCACTTACTGATTTATTATATATATGTATATTATGAATATATAGATATATAAATCATGTTTTATATTCTGGAATTAAGTAATCATGATCTAAGTAATCAAATGAATAATTACAAGACAAAACACGGACGACAAATGAAACAATTTTACCCGAAACTCTCTTTAACATGGAATTTACAAAAGAACAGGTAATATAAAGTCATAAGTGAACCATATATGATATCATAACAATGAATATGATTCTTTAATAAGTCGATGACATTATTTAAATCATTATACAGGAGGTTCGGACACATACGAAGCAAATCGGACCTAAGGTAAGGGAAATATCACAATCTCATTTTTATCCGAGATTGTTTATACTTTGAAATTTACTGGGGTGTATTTTATCATCCACATCCATATTTCCTCAATATGTAATGTTATTTCCATCCACCTAAAATTTTTTAAATCCAATTTTACCCTTCTGTGAGTTTTTATTAAAGGATATGAAAGGAATCTTTTGTCGTTTTTCGTACGAGGTACTTTTTGACTTTTCCGAAAAAAGTACGCAGAATGTTTTTTTATCTTATACGGCATGAATGGATTTTTAAAACATTATTTCCAAGAATATTCCTTTACAAGTTTTCATGTTTATTTTTAATAAACTTATTTTAGTATATAATTGTACGACAAGTTAAGAAAGGAAAAGTGTTTTTGAAGCAGAAAGGATATTTTCCTCAAGAATGGAGTTCTAATGTTTTATCAAAATTATTTTCCATCTAAGATAATAAAGGGATATATTTATATCCCTATTATTACATTGATTTGATTACGTTGTGATGGAATTATATTTTTATGAATCCCTTTATCTTATATGAATTGTTATATGATGTCACGATGTTTAAGATTCCCATTTTTGTTACATGGGTTATGCTATGATGTATGGTTTATGATTTTGTGGCACACATAAGAATGGTATCATTATGAGATGGGTGGGACCTATTTCTCCCTCCAATGCATTGGGTAAAGATTTTATATCTCATGAGATATACATGGCTGGAATGGTAGGTTATACCGGTTTAGTGAAACAGGACTGAAACGAGGGTGACTCGGTTTAGAAAGGGACTTTGTCCACTAAGATAGTCTTGGCAATGAGCCTTGACTAACAAGAAATGATTCTATATGATTATGTGTTTATGCCACAAAGTTTCATGTTTTATGTTATGATTATTGTGATTACATTTCACTGCCATGATTTATCCCATGTTATGAAATTATGCTCTCTTTTCAAGGTTAAGATTTCCAAAATGTTATGTTCTTATGAATATGATGTGATTGATATTTCTTTTGTTTACCCTTACTGAGCATTTGAGCTCACCCTTTTATGTTTTCTTTTCCCCAGGATATAAAGAAAGGTTTTAGGTAAAAAAAGGAAGATCTTTATGGGAGATGTTGAAGATCTTTCACCATGATTAGAAGATTAGATTCCGAGTTTCCAAAGACACTAAACTATTACGATCCTTGTGTGTGTGTTTTTGCTATGTACTAAGTATTCCGCAAAAGTAATGTAATGTCCATGTACATCAAGATGCGGGTCTCTACATATGGGGTGTGAGGGTTCCCCATTAAAATTTTAATAAAGGTACCTTTTTTGAATACCCTTTATTTTCCAATAATGTAATGACATTATTCAAAGGTAAATTGATCTAAAAACATGAAAGAGTGGAGTTTGGGGAGCGTTAAGTGTCATAAATCCTCTAAAAATTATTTTTCCATCATGTGCTAAACTTTTTCAATACTTTTAATACTTTAATTTAACATATTATAATTTTATTACCTTGGAAACTAGTTTTTAATAATGTTTTATTGAAAACGGTGTGAACCATGGGCTAAAACCATTGCCCCCAAAACATTAATAATATTATGTATGACAGAATAGATAGATTAAATATAAGTACACATATACTTACCAAAAAAATTCATATGGAAAATTATTCAATCCCTTTTTCAAACTGTAAAGCCACAGTAGACAAAAAATTCCAACACTATCACGACCTTGAGGATGATGTCCTCTCCTCCGATTAGATGTAACCTTTAAATAAAATAGTTTATATTTTATTAAATAATATAAGATAAACATTATAAAAATCATTGAAGTTATAAACAAAAAATTAGTATCTATATAGTTTAATTAAATATCTATATTGTAGAAAATCATCATTTAAATTAAAAAATTTAATATTTCAAAAAATGGGTTTATATAAAATTGTTTTTTAAAGTTAAGTGTTGTTACTCCTATTTATTATTGATTATGAATTGAATTAGTGTTAATGTATTTATATATAGGTTTGAAAATTATATTAGATTCATTTTTTAGGATATATTAATTGATTTAATTAGGTTAAAATTGTAAAATGTTCATAAAATAATTATATATAAATAACAGTTTTACTATTATAATTGTAATAATTTTAATCCTAGCTATCATATTTTTGTGCCAAAAAATGAAATTTGACTTATTACATAATATAAATTTTATTATCTAAAATATTAAATTAATTTTATATATTCAATTTATATATGTAAATATAATTTATATTTAATATAATTGAATAAAAAATTAGAGAAAATTATTACATACATTTCCATCACATTAAACATATATTTCATAAATAAAACAAATCATTTAAATTATTTTTTTAGAAATTTATAAATATAACTTTTTATATAAAATAATCAATTAATTTTAATTCATTCTTGTATTAAGATAGTGTCATAAAAGTGAAAGCATTGGAAAATCGGTATTTTTTACTATTAACCTAAAAATATATTTTTTTTTAATCTCAAAAATTATACCTAATAAAATTTCTACATAGTAATTTTAAAAATGAATATCATTTTAAAAAATTCAAATTCTAAAATTTTTACTTCTAAATTCAAATTTTTATTCAAGGAATCGCATTTAAGGAAATGTGGGAAACCAAGTACACAAAAACAAGGTGATTTCAAACCTTAAAGGAAAAAGCATGATCATTCTAGATAAAAATAAAAGTGTTGGAAGGACTATATATATATAGTTTCCAATGGATATAAGATTCCTATAGTTTTTGATTTTCCTTGATGAGCTCCTCAAATTTTTAAATTTATCTTTTAAATAAAAATATAATATATATAAAACAAAACTACTTTTATTAAAAAAAATACATTTTAAATCATTTAGTGTTCGTAATCTTATTTTGTGTACATTTACAAACGATTATAATAGTTTTATTCCATAAATTTTTAGTTATTCTTACATTTTCTAAATAAAAATTTTCTAATATGACATATCGTGTATTAGTTTAGTGTTTGATGTGTGACATGCTATCAAACATAGTATTAATTTAGAAAAAAATATGATTCTAAATTTCAAAGTATTATAATTGAGTTATTGAAATGCTTAACATATACAATAATATTTACTTATAATTCATAAAAAATATCAATTTACCTTTATTTTATTTTTATAATTGTAGATATTTCACAGAAAGTTCATGATACTTCATTTACAATTGATAGTATGTATGTTTTAATTTTAATGTTAATTTATTGTAATTATCTAAAAGTATTTTATACTATCATTTTTTAATTAATATATCAGTTATAGTTTACAGTATTATGAATTTATGTTTCACTTTTTCTATTGAATCTTCATGTAAATGCAGTGTTCTAGGTAGAGGGGTTTGATCTTTGAACTATGGTATTCGACTATATGTGTTATCTAAAGATACATTCATCTAAATAGAGAGGTGATGAGTGTACCAATTCATTAGTTAGGACATATGATACAATAACCCCATAGATTCCCTCTAATGACTCATGAGTGGATTTTGTTCCCCTATGATATGATTGACTAACAATAAAAGGAGGTTCAGGTAAAATTACTATTTTTTCATGAAATTATTTTTATAATTATTGTATCCATTTATTTATTGAAATAGTATAATTTTACCTCATATTCAGATGATTTTTGCCCAGTGTTCATTTCCCAATAATTAGAGTTATGGAAATATTATAAGGTATGAGTAAAGAAAGACCACAAGGAACCATTTTTTAGTGTTCCCGGCATTGTATAATGAGTCTTTCATGTTGTCCATCCTACCCAATATTATGATTTAGTTATTTTTTTTAGTGAGGAAAAAATGATAAAAATTTTACACAAAATTTATAAACAAGATTGATATATAATATGTGGAGTAACTGAATTTATTGAATGCATACTATATATTGTCATCATTCATATAATTAGGAACAACATGGCACAACTTTTAGACGTTCAATTTAAGATGTGTCATGGATTATGAATAATATAAGATTAAAAATTATTTCCTATTCATGTATTTAAATTTCATTATAAAGAATGAGTATAAATATATTATTAGTGGTCACTATTGATGTAGTTACACCGAAGATGTGATTGAACCAATCAGTAGTCAGTATAAAAAAGGAATCGTTGGGTCGTTGATCCCAATTTCTTTAATGTTATAGCAAGAAAAGTATTTAATAAAAAATATAATATTATTCTTTAAAATTTATTCATGTTTTTTCATTAATCTATTATGTATATTCAATACTCTTTGTTTGAAACTGAGCTTTCACCACCTCTAGTGGAGAAATAAAATTTTTTGTGTATAGAGTTGATATATTTCAACATATCTCAAGTTGTGTTTTCCTGATTACTCATTGAAATATGAAATGAGTGTCCCATAATGTGTAGTTGTTATAGAGTAAGTCATATGTGCAGGTATAGATTCAAGGATGTGAACAAAGACTATGTTACATATTATAGTGAAACATTTTGGTGCAGTATAGATTTTTGATTTTATTATTTATCAATAGATTATTGGGATATATTATCATAAATATTAGCACATACAGATGTGGTGATGATGAAATATCCCATTTATGGTTCACATATATTAGTGTCACCTGTATAAAATATAAAGAGCTCATATCCTATGAGGGAACCATTGAGAGGGTGGGGGTAAATCTGTGGAACCGATTTATTTTCAAAAAATCCCTTTTGAATTTTACCCTTGTGATAATTTAAAGTCTATATTTTATGAATGAAATTATCCAACTCACATCTATGTAGGAATAATAAATAAACACAACACATAAGAAATTTAAATTTTTTTGACCATGATGGGGGAGCCTACTATTTAATGTGAACAACATTTTGATGGTTGAAGTATTTTATTATCACCATAATTTTTTGTTATTATAATTGATTGACAATTGACACACAAGTTTTGGTTCGGAATCACTCACATCATAGTGTGGGAATATATCATTCACCTCCTATTTTAAAATGTTTCATGTTATTTAGATATGAACCACTTATTGTTTTTTTAATCATACAACACTTTTGAATGAATATGATCTTCAAAAAATCATAGGGTTCTTAAATATCTAAAGGATCAACTTTTTTGAGGACTTTAAATACTTGGATAATTGATAAACTATAGAATCATTTAAAATTATTCTTATGGTTTCTTCTAGATGAACTATTCATGCATGGGAGCATGCATTCATGTACATGATCTCCAATCTCCTTGGTATAAAGTGCTAGATAACTAAAAATAAAATTTTCATTTCCCAACCACTTCCTAATCCATAAATACAAATCATTTTAATCTTTCAATTCTCCCTCTCTTAGATACAATAATCCATCAAATTTTTCGCATAATTATTGAAAATATTCATTTTATTAATTTTTTTATTTTTATATCCATTATAAAATTCATAAATAAAATTTTAATAATTATGAAGGAAATTACCGATCAATTTTCGATTCATTGATTTCCCTGGACAATATCTAATAAAAACAGTGAATTTTTTGGCTTTGAATGTACTTGGAATTGAATTCAAAATCTCCAAGGAATTTATCCAAAATTATTTTAATTAAATATTTATTAAGACTCTGATTGAGTCATTTATTTTTACTAATTCAAAATTAATCTTGAAATAATCATATAGTAAACCATTGTTAGAAAAAAAATATCCAAATTTCTTAATTTTTCACCATGTGATGATCCTTTTGAAATAATTGGAACCGTCCTTATGGTTTTCTCAAATTATCTATAAAAATAAATAGAAAGTGATTCTTATGAAAAACTGGAACGCATATTTATGTATAAAAAGATAAATTTTATAAAAAGTAAATTGTTCTTATAAATATGATGTTCATGTAGATTTTAATCGTTCTTATTCATCTCGAATAATTCATACATAGGAGAAACAAAATCCCTGTGCAACATATAATTCAAGATTATGCAATCAATAATCCTTATACAATCCCTGTAATATTCATTAAAATGAAAATAAAATGATCCTTATGATCCTAGTCCTTTTCTATAATTGAATTCATATCCATAGAAATATTGTTACAAAATAATGATTAAACATAATGATAAATAAAAAAATAGAATCCATCCATATGTTTATATCACTTAGTAATTTAATAAAATCATCCAAAGGTTCTTCCTTTAGTAGATTTGTATCGTCAATTTCTTAAATAGTGGACTTATCAAGCATGGTATCTACTTAAAACTCTACAAATAGATATAAGATTTAATAATTGGTTGAAAACAAATAGAACATCATTTAATAATTCTAGTGGAAACTTTAATGTCCACTTTTGGATTTGTTTCCAACCAATGAAACTCATTATCAAAACTAAATATCTTAATCAAGAGATTCCAAATCATGGTATTTTCCATGTGAAAACTATCCTGACATGACACCACAGGTTAGAGTTGTGTTTTTTATAGAAATCAATCTCCATATGATGATAATCATTTGGATATGTCAAAATATGTTTTCTCCTTAATCAGGATACTCACCACTTCAGAACAACCCATCTTTTCATAATTAACACATCTAATGAAATAAAAGTATTTAAATGTATGTTTCTATATATTACCCTCATATAATACACCTCTCCTAGTTTAATAAGTAAATATTTACTTAATGAAAAAAATAGTTTTGCACTTACTTTACCCCCCTTTGAAAATATAACTCACGGCTCAATGTATTGTCCTACTATAGGTTATAGGTGATTTCATAGGGGTTTAACAATCATGTTCAGCCTTAGTGTCTCAAATATTCCCTAAGGGATATATATTGAAAATATCATCCAACTGGACTCTGGTCGAAATATATTATAGTTTATTATCTGAATTGGAAACCCTTTTGTTTATGAAAAGAAATATAAGATCAATATATTTAGACCTTAAGTCTTGCGCTATATTTTTAGAAAGCTTTATAGATCTTTGATTATCACATTGAATTATAATAGGTTTATCAATTCTCAACCTAAAATAATAAAAATTTTCTCTTATCCACATCATCTATGTGTAGGCATTTTTCTAAACCAAACACTTTTCCCCTATAGTTCTTAATGTCATTTATTTATAGTTTTTTACAATGCCAACTTATGCAAAAATATCCTCAGAGAAAAATTACACCTGAAGTGAATATATCATAATCAAAATTATAAGGACCCATCCTTAAACATTACATAATATTTAATTAACTAATGAATCCACATTGAGGATCTTTTCAGGTTTAGATATTTAGATAATAAGGTTATAACGTTTACATTACATCTCAAAAATTAAAAAATAGACACTTTTACTCAGTTTCAATTTTTTTCAAAATTTAAAAACTTTTAAAAAAAATTCTAGGTCCTTGTTTTAGATAGAATGAATTTTTCTTGATCACATCCACGACCCTATTAATCTTTAAGTCCTATGAAAAACATTTCAAAAGAACATGGGATGACCATAAAAAGCTTAGTAAGGGTTATAAAATAACGAAAGGAAATGTTAGCCCATAAATAAATAGAAATCAATGAAACCATACTTTTCAATCATAACATACCTCATGAAATCCTAATATTTATGAATAACACACTAAAATCATAAATCATAAAGGTAAATTATGGAATTCATAACATACATACATTGTAACTTTCACAACTATGTATAGACATACGTTTGAAATACCCATCACAATATATTCCCTAAATCTCTTAAGAGAAACATTAACGTTTACCTTCATCACATTACCCAATGCATTAAAGGGCTATCTCAGGCTCACCCACCTGAGGTTCATCATGAAACCACTCGTATATGTAAACAGTTCCCAAGAACCATAACATATTCATAACACATAAAAGAAACATAAAGGAAATATAAGTTTTCCATATTTAAATCAAAATATATAATTTCAATATATTTAAATATTTAATCCATTCTCAAAACCATTTTCAATACCAAAATTCTCAAACAAAATAGTATATGGTATTTATTTTCTTTTTAAAAACACTACAGCTTGTAGAGGAAGCCAAATATCAAACAATGCTCATAGCAGTGGAAAGGTTGTTGTCACCATGTATGTAAAAAGAAACATTCCATTTTTTTCATTTAGTAAATTGATTCATAGAAAAATATTCCCTTTGAATTAAATTAAAAGTAAAATGGTTCTACACCCCTTAAAAATTAAATTCATGTAGAATTCAAAATATCCCTCAATGAAAAGAGAATGAGATGAAGTCCCTTTCGAAGATCGTATCCTTAGATTAAGGATAAATCAATGACATGATTATATATGAAAAATAATAATACACCCAATATAATTGGATATTAAGTGTAAAATAATCAGAGTTCATTCACACAAATTCATAGGATGACATAATCAACAAGTATATGTTTAACCCAAATAATTTAAATTGGGTTAAGAAGTTTTCTTATCGAAAATCAACAGCCTAACAGCGTCACATAAAAATTCAGAAAATGTGTTGATGAGAGAGAAAAGGGTTTGTCATCATGTGGAAATAAAATATAATGAAATAAGTATATAGAAAAACATATCCCAACATAAGAAAAATAAAATTAAAAGACATGACATAAAATAATTCTTTGACTAAAAGAGTACGGTGAAAGGGTCCCTTACCGATTTGGTAACTTACAAATCATACACCCCATGAAGGAAGGATAATGAAAGGAAGATGTAAATACCAATAAATTAAATTATATTACACAAATAATAAAATCATAGTTATTAAATACACCACACAAAAGGAAATAGTTTCAAATATAGCATTAATCTCATGGGAATAAAAAGTGAGATGAAAACCCCTTTTGCGTTGAAATCAATCGAGTCATAAGACTAAAAGTTAATAACCACCAAATGAATCATAGAATACCATAAATATAAATATAATAATGTTAATATATATCAAATTAGAGTAAAAAATACACCGCATTCAATAAATAAGTGGTGAACAATAAAAATATCACAGAATTAAAAGTGAGAAAGGAAACCCCTTACCTCATGTCTGACGTGACTTGTTTTTTCCTTGTCCATCCTGAATAATAAACTTAAGTTAATTTATACTTGATTCAGAACCTTTTTAAATTTTATTATTCCTTTTATATCACTTATTACCTTGTTATAAAAATTAGTTAACTATTTGAGTTCATATCGGACATTTTGTCGATGTTCAAAACCTGAGTCAAACATGAACTTGTTATAATTACAAATTGTCCATGTGGTCAAAATTATTTTAACTCCAAAATCATATTAATGATTTAAATTTTATATATATCATATATATCCAGTATATATATTTATTTATAATAGTAAATATCATTTTGAGATAAGGAATGAAATGCACCGTTCATGGAGACGGTAAGCCATACATACGCATGAACACTACTTTCATTTTTTCCATTTTTAAATGAAATGGAAACTAAATGATACATAGGTATATTATAATAAGAGTATAATTTTATATGATATATATGTTACATAATTTCATTAATTAAATCCTTTATAAGTTTCATGTATGTCATGGAAGAATCCTATCACCTTGAGGGGCAGTAATCCACACTTCCTCAAATGAAATTATCTTGTTTACACATGTTGGAATGTATGAAGGTATGTTTGTAAATAAAAATTAAAGAATCATATAGAAAACATAAATATAATATATATCATATAAAAATAAAGTGACATACTAATGTTCACCATTAGAGGTGGTAGGAGAAGATAGAACAATCATCGTTTTGGTGAGGCAGTAGTTTGCTGTCTGCAGAAATAGAATATTATTTACCCATCAGATGGAGGTTTGTAGAAGTTTAGTTAGAATACATATCATAATAAAATCCTAGTATATTTAAGATAATTAATTTATTATAAAAATAAATAAATATATATATTTTAGGGGGTTCTAAATGGAAAATAAAACAAAAGATCTTAAGAGAAAACGTTACCTTTAAATTTGGAAACTCCCTTTGGATTGAACCAAAAGGCTTTATTGAAGTGTCTTATGACTAAGATAGGGATTTTAGGAGGAATATAGGGATTTAGGGAGATTAATTGGGTAGTTTATGGACAATCTATGGGTATTGAGAGGTGTGAGTAATGGGTTAGAGGTGAGGAAGTTTTAAAAGGGGGAGGAGGGGCTCCTTAAGAATGTTTGAAAGCATTATTTTATTATAAACTTATTTTAAGTTTCAAAAGGTCAAAAACTCATTATAGTAAAATATAGGATGACTCTTGTTCGAAATAAAAGCATAAAATAAGAATTGGACAGGTCTTAGATATTTTTTTTTATAATCCTATTTATTTAAATCGTTTATTAATGAGGTAAACACTGCATCGTTAATGTGTCATAAATAATTTTATTTATTTGGTGTCTAACAATTATAAAAAAATACCATAATGTAGTAAATAATTTTAGACCTCAATTTAGAACTTAAATTTTAATATATAACTTATATAACTCCATGTAAAAATTAATTTACTAAAAGATATATGTTTAAGTAATTTTTGTCTTTACTTTAAATCAATTAATATAAAGTGTCATTATCACTCCCAAGTGGCTCCATGGGGTCCCAAAATTTACTCAAGGATGCCCATGGATAGAAAATGTATCAATAAATAGTAATAGGACACATGTAAAGGTAATTTAATATTATTATTATAATATATTTTTACCCTTATTTATCATATTTTCCCTTTCAACGTGGTAAATAAAATTTTTACTGAAGTAAATATTCATAATGTCTAAAAATAAAAGTTACCTATTTATACAAGTTGGACCTCCGAATTATAAATATAGAATCCATTTTTTCAAATTCAAAATACAAAAGTGGCAGATAATAATTTAAAATTAATTCTCGTGGTCAAAACAAAAAAAATGTGTTTTTAGGAAATAATAACTATCAAAAGATTGTCACTTTTTTATGTACAATTTCAAAGTGAAATTACATACAATGGAAAATATTGGATTAATTGGTAAAAATATAATCTAATTACACTTTAGACCCAATTAAAAAGATACTCTGATAATATAAATAAATTATATGATAAGGATGTTTTGAATTAAAATGCGGTATTTTTCACTGTTCAAAAAAATAACTTTATCAAAAAAATACTAAAATTTCATCCCAACTAAATTTTGATATCCTGATTCTAAAGACGAATTATTTTTTCAAATAGAACATATAAAATTGACAAAAACTATATTTATAAAGGTTACTCCATCAAATGGTGGTAAATCAACTTTTTTAATGAATATTATAGTACTTATGCTTAAAACTGGATTCATTCAAATTTCAATCCCCTAACATTTATTTGGTAAATGTAAAAACCTTTAATAAACATGTGTAATAATATAGTAGTTATTCTATTCATTCCCAGCAATACAATGTCTTTTAATTAACTATCATTTAAAATAATAATATTATATTATTATTTTTATTATTATTAGTAGTATGACTCACCATTGTGTGAAACATAAGACTTCGGAGAAACCCATTGTTGTGTGTCAGGTACGCCATCAAACATAGCATCCCATTTAAAATAAAATTAATATTTAATTCAAAAATATTAATAAATATGAAAATGTAATATTATTTATTTACCTTGGATGTTACATCCTTCCCCCCTTTTGGGAATTGCGTCCTCACAATTTTAAAATTGGGCTCCGAAACTTCATTAAAACTCCCCTATCAAAAAAATAGTCAATAAAACTATCACATTAAAAGAAACAATGAAAAGAAAAAATGTCACCCAAGACAACCCATAATAGGATTAAATTTAGAAAAACATGGATATGGAAGAGAAACTAACTCTCATAGTTTAATAGTGAGTGATGGAGAACTTGATCACAAAAAGTTAACCACCGTAATACCATAAATTTGTGGTTGGGTAAAAGTCTGATGATAAGAGAAAACATATAACATTTTTTCCTCAAGATCATTTTCATAGAGTTGAATTTTTTTTTACGGCCTAGACTAATATCATAAGGAAATATACTTACTTTAAAATTAGTCTTTCAACCATTAATGAAATTTCTACCACAAAACTCATATTTTCTCCAAACAATGAGTATTCAAGATAACTTGGTCACAACTGAAGTTCTGGAATCAAATTCTAGAGAATCACATAATCCAAAAATGATGAGCTATATATTTTCCCTATATTTATACATTAACAAAAACCAAAATGGTTAGTACAATATTAGATTATCCCCAAAAAGGATAATCATTTATAAAAATAAAATCAATCTTAATCTCTAAAATTTGTAAAACAATACCCAAAGTTCAACAAATACCATTCAATAAAAAATTGTCCATAAAATTATTAAAAGTAATCCAAACTATGATTTAGACACAAATCTCATAAGGATTTAATCACATTGTCTTCCAAAATAAATATTAATATCTATCTCCAAATTACCTCAGTTACTCTTAAAGTCTCATACTGAAAAGTAATTAACCTAATCACATATTTTTTTATAATAGGTTAATTATTTCCATATATAACCCAAAATCGTTTTAAGTCCACAATAAAAAATGCATTCTTCCAAACAATAATTCTACCATTTACTCCTCAAAAGAAATCCCATAGTATTCTATTTTCCTTAATCATATGATGTTCCAAAAGATAAAACACTTTTATAACTTAAGCACCGAACCATTTTCTATACTAAGGATATCCATTTGATTAAACATATGTTCCCAAAAATAATATATTATTGATTCATAAAATCATATAACTAAACATAATTAGTCATACTAACCAGGGACCTAACGTAGTCTAGTTATAGTCGATAAATCTCAATCCCACTTTGGTTGTGGGTTTGATTCCCATATCTTTGTCTAATGTGACTGGTTGTCACATGGTATGCGTGTTGTGTTTTTTCAAAAAATATAATAAATTTTAACATTCCCAAAAAAATAGATAAATTTCTAAAAAATAACCATAACATATTTTGACCAAAAATGTTATCTCATACATCGCATTTTCATCCCAAAAAGTAATAATCTGTAATTTCCTCAAATTCAAGGATCATATAAACCCAACTGTTTCTTTATAACTATATCCTCAAAAGAAAAGATAATTATTCTTGGAATAATAGTTTCACAAATCAAACTTCAGGGTTACACATATTATAAAAAGTCTTCCAAAGTAATCTCATCATTAATACATTCAAACATACCATCATCCATAACTCTTCAATTCCTAAAATGCAGACATATTAATCATCGAACATTCTTCATAATCATTTATCCATGTTTTTCCATCTTATTTTTTTATACTTATTTCCTACAAACAATATCATGCATAATTTCTTAAGATTTAATTAATATCAAAACATGATCTAAGAAATAATCCATACCTTTTATATGTCATTTTTAGTTTCCTCATCTTAAATTGGAATGGAATTAGGAATTGGTAAATGTATATTTATAAGATCCTACAGATCCCTTTATTGAAACATCTTTTTTGTATATCTATTTGTGTAGCGACAACGCACACCACATTTAAAACATTCAATTAACCCCTCATAAACAACTTCTTTCCTTTTCATGGGGTCAACTGGATTCTTCCTTTTACCATGGTAGGTTCTTGATTCATGACCTTCATTACCACATCTGATACATATTCCAATTCCTTTGAATCATTTTCCTAAGTGTTTATTTCCACATCCCTGACACATAGGTTTTTTAATATAATTAACTTTATTATTATTACCTAAACTTCCATTGGGATTCATTTCTCGCATATATGATTCCTTAGAAAAATAACCAAAGTTTAAGTGGTCAATAATGACTCTACATAGTTGGTTAAGAATAACCACAATAGTTATTATTGAAACTCCCATTTCATTTTGTTTCTCATTCATAAAACCACCACAGTTTCTATCTCATATAATGCTACATTGGTGCCTCCTAGATCTAACCAATTATGAAAACCAAAAAGGTTAGTGAGATTATATCAATAAAATCATCATATAATATCTTATAAGGAGGGTAAACACTAAGATATATTTATTCATGTTATCTTAAACTCATTCACATTAATTAAAATAACTATGAATCTTTCTAAAATCCTAACCATTATGGTTAAGTTACTAATTCTTAAAGAACACCCTATCCTCTAAAGTAATCTAAACTGGCCTATGATACCAAATGAAAGGACCAAGCCTTTAACAATACATATTCAAGAATTAAGTCATGAATTCACCTTGAGAATATTTTCCGGTTTAGAGTTTTGGAGAATTAGGCCATAACTATTATATTACATCTCAAAAATTATAAATTAGGCACTTCTACTCAGTTTCAATTTTTTCATAAAATAAAAAATCTTAAAAAAAACATTTCTAGTTTTATGTTTTAGACATCATGACTTTTCCATGATCCCATCCTTGACCCTATTCAACTATAAGTCCCATGAAAATAATTTCAATAAAACATTGGATGAGCATAAAAATCTCAGCAAGGGTTATAAAATAAGGAAAGGAAACATTATCCCATCAATAAATAAAAATCAACGATTCCATACTTTTCAATCATAACATACCTCATGAAATAATAATATTTATGAATAACACACCGAAATCATAAATCATAATGGTAAATTATGAAATTCAAAATATACTTACACTATTGATTTCATAGCTATGTAGGGAGTTACGATTGGAATACCCATCAAAGTATATTCCCTAAATCTCTTATGAGAAACATTAACATTTCACTATGTCACGTTACCCAATGCATTGGAGAGATATCTTGGACTCACCCTCCCTAGGTTTATCATTGAACCACCCATATACGTAAACAATTCCCATGAACCATAACATATTCAGAACACATAAAACAAACATAAAGGAAAGATAACATTTCCAAATTTCAATAACAACATATCATATCATGATATTGAAATAATCAATCCATTCTCAAAAGAATTTTCAATACCAAAATACGTAAAAAAGATTATATGGTATTTATTTCCATTTTAAATACACTATGGATTATAGAGGAATCCAAATATCAAATAATGTTCATGGTGCTGGAAAGGTCATTGTCACCATGTACGTCTAAAAGAAACATTCCCTTTTTTCATTTAATAAAATCATTTAAAGAAAAACACTCCCTTCTAATGAAATGAAAAGTCAAAGGGTTTTATACACTGTATAAAAGAATGATGTGTAGAAATAAAAATATGTCTCAATGAAAGGAGATTGAGACGAGTCCCTTACAAAGATCGTATCCTTATATTTAGGATAAATCAATGACATAGTTATATGGGACAAATAAGAATACACCCAATATAAGTGGATGTTAAGTGTAAAACAAACATATTTCATTCACAAATATTCATAGCATGACATAATCAAGAATTATAAGTTTAACCCAAAGAATTGAAATTGCGTTAAGAATTTTTCTTTCCGAAATTCGACAGTCTAACAACGTCACATAAAAATTCAGAAAATGAGTTGATGAGAGAGAAAATGGTCTCTGATCACAAGGAAATAAAATTTACAACAATAACGATATAGAATAACATATCTTGCGTAATAAAAATGAAATTAAAATACATGACATAAAATAAGTCTTTGACAAAAATAGTGTGGTGGATGGTTCTCATACCGATTTGGTAACTTTAAAAACATAATCCCCATGAAGGAAGGATCATACAATGAAGATGTGAGTAAGAAAAATTTTATATTACATAAATAATATAATCATGGTCAGAACATACACCACACAAAAGAAAATAGTGTAAAATATCGCATGAATCTCACAAAAAAAAGTGAGATGAAAACCCTTTACCACGTTGTATTCAATCGAGTCGTAAGACAAAAAGTTAATTACCATGAAATTAATCACAGAATTCCATGAATATAAATAGAATTGTGATAATATAAATAAAATTATAGTACACAATACACCACATGCAATAAATAAGTGGTGAATAGTGGAAATCTCAACGAATTAAAAGTGAGATAAGAAACCACTTACCTTGTGTCTGACTTGACTATTTTTTCCTTGTTCTTCCAAAATAATAATGTTAATTTAATTTATACTTGATTCATAACCTTTTTCAAGTTTATTATTCATTTTATATCACTTATTACCTTGCTATAAAAATTATTTAATTATTTGAGTTCATATCGACATTTTGTCGATGTTCGGAACTTGAGTCAAAAATGAATTTGTTATAATTAAAAATTGTCCATGTGGTCAAAATTATACTATCCCCAGAATAATATTCATAATTTAAATATCATATATGTCATATATATCTAGTATATATATTTATTTAAAATATAAAAGAACAATTTGAGATAAGGAATGAAATGCACAGTTCATGGAGTCGGTAAGTCGTACGTATGCATGAACGCTACTTTCATTTTTCCATTTTTAAAAGAAATGTAAAATAAAAGAAACATATGTATATTGTAATTAAATATTATTTCATATGATATAAATATTACATGATTTAAATAATTTCATCCATTATACATTCTATGAATGTCATGAATGGATCATATCTCTATGAGGGGGTGGTAGTCCGCACTTCCTCAATTGAAATTATCATGTTTACACATATTGGAATGAATACAGGTAAGTTTGTAAATAGAAATTACAATGGAATATAGAAAACATAAACATAGTATATATCATATATAAATACAGTGACATCATAATGGCCACCATTAGCGGTGGTAGGATAAGATTGAACAATCATCATTTCATGAGGCAGTAGTTTGTCGTCCACAGAAGCAGTATGTTCCTTACCCATTAAATGGTGGTGTGTAGAAATGTAGTTATAATACATCTCATAAAAAACCCTAGTATCTATAATATACTGTTTTTTTTGTAAAAATAAATAAATAAATAGAGTGTATGGGGTTGTATAAGGAAATTAAAACAAATGAACTTAAAAGAACACATTACATTTAAATCGGTAAACTCCCATTGGATTGAACCAAAAGAATTTATTGAAGTGTCTTACGCCTAATGTAAGGCTTATAAGTGGAATAGAGGGATGTGTAGAGATTAATAGGGTAGAGTTTAGATGATCTAAGGGGCTTGATAGGTGTGAGTAATGGGTTAGAGGTGAGGCTTTTTATAAGGGGGAGGAGGGGCACTTTCGGAAAGATTGAAAGTATTAATTTTTTAAAAACATATTTTCTATTTCAAAAGTACCAAAACTCATTAAAGTTGAATATAATATGACTCTTTTTAGAAATAAAATCATCCAATAATAATTGTATAGGTTTCAGATATTTTTTTAATTTTTATAATCTTATTTTTTTAAATCATTCATTAATAAGGTAAACACTGCATCATTATTGTTTCATAAATAAATTTTTTTATTTTATGTCTAAAAATTTAAAAAAACCATGATGTTGGAAATATTTATATATTTCAAATTAATATTTATATTTTAATAGATAACTTATATAACCCCATGTAAAAATTGATTTACTAAAATATATATGTTTAAGTAATTTTCGTCTTTACTATAAATAAATTAATATAATGTGTCATTATAACTCTGAAGTGGCTCCATAGTGTCCCAAAATAGACCCAAGGATTCCAATTTTCAGAAAATGTATCAAACCATATGAATAGGACACATGTAAGGGTAATTTAATTTTATTATTATTATATTTTTTACCCTTATTAATCAGATTTACCCTTTAACCATGGTAAATAAAATATTTACTGAAGTAAATATTCATAATGATTAAAAATAAGTGTTATATATTTATACAATATGGTCCTCCTTATTCCTAATATGGACTCCATTTTTCCAAATTAAAAACAAAGAAGTGTCAGAAATTAATTTACAATTAATTCCTGTTGTCAAAACAAAAAGCGAGTTTTTAAGAAATAATAACTATCAAATGATTAAAACTTGCTTATGTACAATTTCAAATTGAAATTACATACAACGAGAAAAATTTGATAAATTATTAAAAATATAATCTAATTAATTTTTAAAACTAATTAAAAATATAATCTAACCATATAAATAAATTATATTGAATGTCGGTTTTGTATTAAAATGTGGTATTTTTTACTATTCAAACAAATTAACTTTATCAGAAAAATACTAAAAAATCGTCCAAGCTAAATTTTGATGTTCCTATTCTAAAGAAGAATTTTATTTTTTCAAATATAACATTTTAAATTTACAAAAACTATATTTAAAAAGGGTTATCCATCAAAATTTGGTAAATGGACTTTTTTAACGAATACTAGAGTATTTATGCTTAAAATTGGATTCATTCAAATTTTAAGCATCTAAAATTTATTGGGTAAAAGTAAAAACATTTAAAAACATGTGTAATCATATTGTAGTTAGTTTTATTCATTCCCACCAATACAATTCCTATGCATTAACTACCATTTAAAATAATAATATTATATTACTATTAGTATTTTCAGAACGACTCAACAACGTGTGAAACATAAGACTTTAGAGAACCCCATTGTTTTGTGTCAGGTATTCCATCAAACATGGAATCCAATTTAAAGTAAAATTAATATTTAATTTACAAATATTAATAAATTTGAAAATGTCATATTCTTTATTTTCCTAGGATGTTATATCCTTCCCCCCTTTTGGGAATTATGTCCTCGCAATTTAAAAATTGGGCTCTAAAAATTAATTAAAAGTCCCACATCAAAAAACTAGTCAATGAAACTATCACTTTAAAAGAAATAAAGAAAATAAAAAATGTAACCCGAGACAACCCATACTGGGATTCCATTTAGTAAAACATGGATATGGAAGAGAAACTAACTCTCATAGTTTAATAGAGACTGATATATAAGTTAATCATGGAAAGATAACCACCACAATACCATAAATTTGTGGTTGGGTAAAAGTCTATTTATAAAAAAAATCCTATAACATTTTTTCTTCAATATCCTTTTCATAGAGTTAATGAATTTTAAAACTACCTATACTAAGATCATATGTAAATATACCTACTTGAAAACTATTGTTCCATCCATTAATTAAATTACTACCACAAACTGATTTATCCTCCAAATGATGAGTATGCAAGAGAACATAGTCACACCAGATGTTCTAGAATCAACTACTAGAGAATCACATAATCCACAAAAGATGAACAATATATTTCCCCTATATTTAAACACTAACCAAAACCAAAATGGTTAGTACAAGATCAGATAATCCCAAAAAAGGATAATCTTTTACAAAAAGAAAAACTACTCTTAATCTCCAAAAAAATTCTAACAATTCCCAAAGATCAACAAAGACCATTCAATAAACAATTGTCCATAAAATTCATCATAATAATCCAAACAAATATTGAACCCCAAATCGTAGAAGGATTTAATCACATAGTCTTCCAAGATAAATCTTAATATTTATCTCCAAATAATATATGTTACTCTTAAAGTCTTATACTGAAAATCAATAAACCTAATCACATATTTTCCATGATAGGTTCGTCATTTCCATATATAACTCAAATCGTTATAAGTCCACAATAAAAGAAATTATTCCTACAGACTAATATTCTACCATTTTCTCCTCAAAATAAATCCCGTAGAATTCTATTTCCCTTAATATTATTATATTCCAAAAGAGAAAACACCTTTATAACTTAATCACCAAATCATTTTCCTATAATAAATATATCTATTTGATAAAACATAAGTTCCAAAAATTAACTTATTCTTGATTCATAAAATCATCTAACTAACAAGAATTAGTCATACTAACCATGAACTTAACATTGTCCAGTGGTAGGGGATAAATCCCAATATCACTTTGGTTGTGGGTTCGATCAACTTTTTCTGACACGGCGGGTTGTCACACGGTCTACATTTTATCCTTTTTAAAAAACAATAAAATTTTATAACATTACTAAAAAAAGATATAAATTACTCAAAAATAACCATAACACATTTCTACCACAAATGTTATCTCATACATCGCATTTTCATCCCAAAAAGTAATAACCTATAATTTCCTCAAATTACAGGATCATATAAACCCAAATGTTTCTTTATAAATATATACACAGAAGAAAAGATAATTATTCATTGAATAACAATTTCACATATCAGACTTTAAGGTTACACATAATAGAAAATGTCTTCCAAAGTAATCCCATCATTAATACATTCAAACATATCATCATCCATAAATCATCAATTCCTAAAATGAAGACATATTATTCATCAAGATTTCTTCCTGATCCTTTATAGATGTTTTTTCATATTATTATTTTATACTTATTTCCTACAAAAAATTATTGCATAATGTCTTAATATTTCGGTAATTTCAAAACATGAGCTATGAAATAATACATACCTTTCATAGGTCATTTTTAGATTCCTCATATTCAATTGGAATGACCTTAGGAATTGGTAAATGTATATTTGTATGATCCTACTGATCCCTTTCCCAAAACTTCTTTGTTGGACCTCTATTTGTGTATTGACCATGTAAACCGCATTTAAATCATTCTATCAACCCCTCGGAAATAACTTCTTTCCCTTTCTTGGAGTCAACTAGACGCTTCCTTTTTCATGGTAGGTTCTTGCTTCATGACATTCATTACCACATCTGAAACATCTTCCCGTCCTGTTCAAGCATTTTCTAAAGAGTTTCTTTACTCATACTTAACACATAGGTTTTTTAATATAATTAACTTAATGATTATTACCTTAACATCCATTGGGATTCATTTCTCACATATATGACTCGGTAGAAAAATCACGAAGGTTCACATAGTCAATAATGACTCTAGATAGTTGGTTAAGAAAAACCACCATAGTTCTCATTGCAGCACCCATTTCATTTGGTTTCTCATTCAGAAAGCCCCCATAGTTTCATCACATCCATTTCTACATTGGTTCCTACTAGATCCAAAAATTTACTAAAACCTAAAAATATTAGTGTGATTATATCTTTAAAATCAACATATAATATATTATGAGGAGGGTAAACACTAAGATACACTTATTAATGTTATCTTAATCTCATTAACTTTATCTAAAATAACTATGAATGATTCTAAAATCATAATCATTATAGTTGTGTCACTTTTTTTAAAGAACACCCTAACCTCTAAAGTTATCTAAACTAACCTCTGATACCAACTATAATGACCTATACATAAATATTATATAATCTTGAATTATGTTAAGAATTCACATTGAGGATCTTTTCAGGTTTATAGTTTTAGAGAATTAGGTTATAACTATTACATTATATCTAAATAATTACAAGGTAGACACTTCTACCCAATTTCCATTTTTTCATAAAATAAAAACTATTAAAAAACAAGTATAGTTCCACGTTTTAGGCATCATTACTATTCCTTGATCTCATCCTTGAACCTATTCATCTTTAAGTCCTGTGAAAAACATTTCAAAAAACATGGGATGAGCAGAAAAAGCTCAGTAAGTGTTTTAAAAAAAGGAAAGCAAACATTATCCCATAAATAAATAAAAATCAATGAAACCATACATTTTAATCATACAATACCTCATAAAGTCATAATATTTATGAATAACACACCGAAATCATAAATCATAAAGGTAAATTATGGAATTCATAACATAAATACATTTTATATTTAATAGATATGAAGGGAGTTACATTTGGAATACACATCATAGTATATTCCACAAATATCCTAGGAGAAACATTAATGTTTACCTTTTTCATGTTACCCAATGCATTGGAGAGATATCTCGGGCTCACCCTCCCTAGGTTTATCACAGAACCACCTGTATAAGAAAACAATGCCCAAGAACCATAACATTTTTATAACACATAAAACAAACATAAAGGAAAGATAACATTTCCACCTTTCAGCCACAATATATAATTTCAATATATTGAAATAATTTATCCATTATCAAAACCATTTTCAGTACCAAAATATGTAAAAAAAGAGTTTATGGTATTTATTCCCTTTTTAAAAACATTATGGCTTATATAGGATGCCAAATATCAAATAATTCTCGTAGTGGAGGAATGGTCATTGTCATGATGTACATTAAAAAGAAACATTCCCTTTCTGTCATTTAGTAAAATACTACGTAGAAAAATAATCCCATTAAATGAAAAGGAAAATTCAAAGTGGTTTATACACCGTATAAAATAATGTCATGTAGAAATCAAAATATGAATCAATGAAAGGAGATTGAGATGAAGTCCCTTACAAAGATCATATCCTTAGATTAAGGATAAATCAATGACATAATAATATGTGAAAAATAAGAATACACCTAATATAAGTGGATATTAAGTGTAAAAAAATCATAGTTCATTCAAACATATTCATAGCACAACATAATCCAGAAGTAGATGTTTAATCCAAATAATTTAAATTGGGTTAAGAAGGTTTCTTACTAAAATTCAACATCCTAATCGTGTCACATAAAAATTAAAAAAATTAGTTGATGAGAGAGGAAAGGGTCTCCCATCACATGTACATAAAATTTACATCAATAAGGATATATAAAAACATATCCCAACATAAGAAAAAAGAAAATTAAAAGACATAACATAAAACAAGTCTTTTACTAAAAGAGTACGGTGAAAGGTTCCCTTACTAATTTGGTAACATACAAAACCTACACCCCATGAAGGAAGGAACATACAATGAAGTTTTAAATACCAATAAATTAATGTATATTACACAAATGATACAATAAAGAGAAGTAAATAGACTATACAAAATAAAATAGTGAAAAATATAGCATGAATCTAAAAGGAATAAAAATGGAGATGAAAACCACTAACCACATTGTAATCAATTGATTTGTAAGACCAACAGATAATAACCAAAAAATGAATCAGAAAATACCATGAATATAAATTGAATAAATATAATATATATCAAATTTCAGTACACAATACCCCATATACAATAAATAAGTGGTGAATAATAGAAATATCATGGAATTAAAACTGAGATAAGAAACCTGGTACCTCGTGTTTGACATAACTCGTTTGTTCTATATTATTCCTGAATAAGAAACTTATGTTAATTTATACCTTCATCAGAACCTTTTTCATGGTTATTAATCCTTTTATATCACTTATTACCTTTCTATAACCATTATTTAATTATTTTAGTTCATATCATACGTTTTGTCGATGTTCGAAACTTGAGTGAAAAATGAACTAGTTATAATTAGAAATTGTCCATGTGGTCAAAATTATATTATCTAAAAAATCGTATTCATGATTTAAAAATCATATATATAATAAATATCCAGTATATATATTTATTTATAATTTCAAATAACATTTTGAGATAAGAAATGAAATGCATTATTCATAGAGACGGTAAGTGGTACGTACGCATGAACGTTGCATTCATTTTTTCAATTTTTAAAAAGAATGGAGACTAAATGATAAATAGGTATATTATAATTAAATTATAATTTAATATGATATATATGATACATAATTTCATTAACTCCATTCTTTTTATGTTCCATGTATGTCATGAACGAACCATATCATCTTGAGAGGGTGGTAGTATGCACATCCTCAAATGAAATTATCATGTTTACACATATTGGAAAGCATAAAGATATGTTTATAAATTCAAATTACAGAATAATATTTGAATAAAAATCATAATATATAACATATATAAATACAGTGACATCATAATGGCCACCATTAGAGGTGGTAAGAGAATATTGAACAATAATTGTTTCGTGAGGCAGTAGTTTTCCATCCACAAAAATAGTATGTTCTTTACCCATTAGATGGATGTGTGTGGAAATGTAGATCAAATAATTATCATAAAAACATCCTTGTATATTTAATATATAGTTTTTGTTATAAAAATAGTTAAATAAATAGATTTTAGTGGATTGGATAAGGAAAATAAAACAAAAGAACTTAAGAGAATGTGTTACCTTTAAATCGGGAAAGTCCCTTTGGTTTGAGCCAAAAGGGATTATTGAGGTGCCTTATTTATAAGGTATGTATTATAGAAGAAATATAGGAATGTAGGGAGATTAATTGGGTAGATTTTGGATGAGACAAAGGGCTTGAGAGGTGTGAGTAATGGGTTAGTGGTGAGAACTTTTTCTAATGGGGAGGAGTTGCTCTTTAGGAATGTTTAAAAGTATTGTTTTATTATAAAAATATTTTCATTCTAAAATGGCCCAAAAATAATTAAATTAAAAATATAATATGGATATTTTTTGAAATAATATCATCCAATAATAATTGGATAGGTTTTAGATATTGTTTTAATTTTTATAATCTTATTTATTTAAATCATTCATTAATGAGGTAAACAGTGCATCATTATTGTGTCCTAAATAATTTTATTTTTTTGATGTCGAAATTTTATAAAAAAAACCATGATGTTGGAAAAACTTTTATCTTTCAAAGGAATATTTATAGTTTAATAAATTACTTATATAACCCCATGTAAAAAAATTATTTACTAAAAGATATATGTTTAAGTCATTTTTGACATTACTTTAATTCAACTAATATAAAGTGTAATTATCACTCCCAAGTGTCTCTATGGGGTCCCAAAATCAACCCAAGATTACAATGGTTGGAAAATATATCAAAAAATAGTAATAGAACACATTTTAGGATAATATAATATTATTATTATAATATTTTTTTACCCTTATTTATCGGATTTACACTTTAACCATGGTAAATAAAATATTTACCAATGTAAATATTCATAATGTATGACAATAAAAGTTACATATTTATAAAATTTGGACCTCATGATTCCAAATATGGAATCAATTTTTCCAATTTCAAGACACATAAGTGACAGAAATTAATTTAAAATTAATTCTCGTTGTCAAAACAAAAAACGTTTTTTAAGAAATAATAACTATCAAAAGATATACACTTGTTTACATCCAATTTCAAAGTGAAATTGCATCCAGTGACCAAAATATGATTAAATTGTAAAAATATAATATAATTACACATTTAAATCAATTAAAAAGATAAGATAACCATATAAATAAATTATATTAAAACATAGTTTTGAATTAAAATTCTATATTTTCCACTATTCAAAAAAAATACTTTAACAGAAAAATACCAAAATTTCATCCAAAATAAATTTTGATGTCCCTATTCTAAATAAGATTTTTCTTGTAAAATAGAACATATAAAAAAATGATATTTAAAAATGTTTCTCCATCAAATGGAAGTAAATTGACTTTTTAAAGAATATTAGAGTATTTATGCTTAAAATTTGACTTATTCAAATTTTAAGCATCTAAAATTTATTGGGTAAAAGTAAAAACATTTAACAGACATGTGTAATAATATTTTAGTTAGTTATATTCATTCCCAGAAATATAATTTCTATGTGGTAACTACCATTTAAAAAATTAATATTATATTATTATTATTGTTTTCAGTATGACTCAACATTGTGTGTAACATAAGACTTTAGAGAAACCAAATGTTGTGTGTCGGGAATTCCATTGAACATTGAATCCCCATTAAAGTAAAATGATTATTTAATTCACAAATATTAATAAATATGAAAATGTCATATTCTTTATTTATTTGGTATGTTACATCAATCACCTACACAGTCAATTTTTTTGAATTCATACAGATTCAAAAATCTTTTATATCCTATATGACGTCCCATAATATGTTGTCACATTAATATATTTAATAATTAATTTAGAAACCATAATAATAAACCATTTTGTGTTATATTTATATCTAGAACAAGTCTCAAAAATATATTTTATCTCTTATAGATTTTATGAGATAAAATATGTTTTCAATAAAATATTTAAAAACTCTCTAATTAACACACTTGCCACCTACATCCTTTAATAACTTTACCCTCACTTAAATTGTTGTATATAATATAATTAAATCCTCCATGTAAAAATTAATTAACATTCATTTAAAATTCTTCTATTTGGATGGAAAATATATATATATTGCAAAACTTGTCTACCAAGGAATTATTTCATCTCACCAAGCATGGAAATTTCAATTTATTACTTTATTTAATTATAAAATTATTGAAACCCACTCTCATGATCACCTAAAAATGATATCATTAAAATTTAATATTAAAAATTTCTACTTAAAAAAATTTGTATATATAGGTTTTTATAGACTTTTACGTTGATGAATTTTAACTCCATTAGTCAGATGTCTAGCATTGAATAACTACCCATTGAGGCCTGTTTTAAGAAATATAGGACCATACTCAATTTAAAAACATTAGTGTCGGAATAATCAATCAAAAACTATCAAGATCATTAGTATATACATATTCTTCACGTTCACCATTAAAGAAATAATATTTTATATCTATCTAATAGATTTTATACTATCTATATTTACCATAGTAAGAAACATCCTTATATTTTTAAACATTGAAACTAAAGAAACATTCTCTTAAAAATAATGACCACTAACTTGATAGTAGCCTTTACACACCAATATGTGATAATTAATAACAAAAAAAATTTGATCATTTATCTTCTTCCTAAAAAACATTTTCTAATAAAATTTATATTAATGTGACTTGGAACAAGGTCCCATGAAGCATGATTTTCAATATGATTTATCTCATCATACATATCCTCAATGTAATACTCATGTTTAAATATTCTATCATAGATTTGTTTTTATAATGAGAGATGATTCAGTTTTGGTTTTTAGACCTCAATCTTATTTTAGTTTGATTTTTTTGGGTTCAACATATTCTATCATTATTATTTTCTTCATAGGTGAAGATTTTTCAATAATGATATTCTATAACTTGACATGATTTATCATACTTTTAAAATTCAGTTTACCACTTTTAGAAACCTAATTTCCATCATCAGCCTATTCATAATTTACACCTATTATTTTTATCTTGAATTTAACATGTGCTTCATTAATCTTCCCATTTTCAAACCATTTTCATCATGTGTTTCATAAAAATACTACTATATCTATAAAATTATTTTTAGTATAGTTTCAATTATTTCCAAATCATCATACACATCCACCTTATGATGATTGTATTTCCAATATCCATATTCTTTTCCATTAGATAGGTTCCAAGGAATGATACCTTCCTCATATCTTTTATAGAGTTTCTCCAGATTTATATATTTGATTTTGATAAGCTAAGGGATAAAAAAGACCTAAAAATCATAGTATGATTATTTTATAACCCATTTTATTGATTTCATATTATAATTTTTCCTAAAAATTCATTGATTTTGAATTTGTGTAATACTGCACATTCTTATCTTCAAAAGAACATTGATCGTTTAAATTAATTAATAATTCTTCTACAAATTTCCAAAGTTTAATTGTTCATTATTTTAATAACCCCACTTTTTTGGGTGTGTAAGGAATGATGTATTTATTTTTTAACCCATACTTTACATTTTAAGATTCAAATTCATTTATAGTTTACTACACACCATTATCATTTCTCAATTTCTGTAATGGCCCGGACCTCTCCAGCCCATTCCTTTGTCAAAAAGAAGGACATGAAGTGTTCTGGAGGGTAAAATGGACTTTTCCCACACTTTCCAGAATTTTGAAACTACACGCCCTGTAGTTTGAGTACACGCCGTGTACCCTCTTACCGGGTATACCCCGTGTGGATTCTCGTGTCTTTGCCGCGTGAAGAAGATAGGTACATGTCGTTTGTCCAATCTACATGCTATGTAGTCCTTCCCCACGTACGCGTTACCGTGTGTTGACCAGTCGTCAGTCGTGTGCCGCGTTGGAGCCGTGTCCTTGCCATGTGCAATAAATGTGTACACACCGTGTGTCCAATCTACATGTCGTGTAGTCCTTCCCCGCGTATGCGTTACCTTCAAACTGTGTGTTGACCATTCAACAGTCGCAGAGCCGCGTTGGAGGCCGCGTGGAGACCGTGTGAAAATGGCCGAGTACACGTCGTGTACCATAAGTACACGCCGGGTACTTTTGCTTTTCAGGCCTATAAAAGGAGGGGTCCCCTCCTCCTTTCAACTCACACCTCTCCTCCCCTCTCCTCTGAGCAGAGCTCTCTCAAGAGACTTGAAGGCTCTTTCTTCCATAACATTTTCGTCCGAGCTCGGATTTACGATCCGTCAGCGGCCATGGGATCGTAACGACGAGGCGGAACTTCCGAGCTTGGATCTGTTGCCTTTCCTTATGCTTTTCCTCTCCAACATCCACCCGAGGAGGTTTTGTCGGGATGTCGACGAACGTCTTCTAAAGTTGATCCGGGGGAGCGTTGTGACCAGAACCTGTTGAGGTATGGATCTCACCTTTGTCTCTCTAATTTGTGTATCATGCAGGGCGGGTATCGTTTTTTCATGAGAAACAGTTGAACCATTAAATAAAGATAATAACTGGTTAAAGAGTGGGGTTGGGAAGTTAGTGATTGCTGTTACTTTACCTTTTATATCCTGTGATTTATATTTGTGAATTGAATGAGCTTCTACCTACTGAAAATCACAGTCATTGGGGGCCTTTGCATACACAATTAAATTTTTCCCTCTCCTTCTGTATTTTCTTATGGATGGAAGCTTTTTGAATGTGGAAATTGGATAATCACGTAATGATGGATGATTAAATGAAAATATGGAACCCTTGTGTGATCACCCCGGTTAAACAAAATGGAATAATGAACATTTGGGTGTTAGCTTGGTTACGTGGCATGTGTTGGGGGTGTTTTGTGGGTTGTTGTGGTTTGGGTGAGCAGCGGGGCTGCGGTCGGCTTGGTTGTGGGAAGGTGTGAATGTTTAATGGTGATGGGCAGCGGGGCTGCAATAAATCGTATTAAAGGGATAGCGATGTGTGATGTGGTTATGGTGGTTGGCAGTGGGGCTACAGGGATGGGTTTAAATGAGAACGGACTATGGGTTGTGTTTAATAAATAAATAAAAGTGGAAGAGTTAATGAATGGTGGGGCTTGGTAATGAAACGGAAATAATAATCAATGGGTTGGTTAGTTAATTAGAAGGGACTTGCTGTGTTGCTGTGTTTTCCTAACGTGCTTCTTTGATGGCAAGGACATGCTTACGAACGGTCGTTGTGGTTGGTTGTGGATAGTTTCCCAGTAGTTAAGGAACTAAATAATCTAATTTCTACTGAACGTGAAAACTTTAATGGGGTTGGGGTTGTTTGTTGTATGCATTCTTCGTGGTAGTAGTGCCGAGGCATGTGCTCAGTTTCTCTTTTTAGAAGCCATAGGTTGGGCTGAGTGGTTGCTATATATATATCTGTATCTTTTTTGTTTTATCACACCGCACCCATGTTGAGCACTTAGTGTCGAACACTCCCATTTCATGGGAGAGGGTGTTTTCCCATACATACTAGCTCCTTCCTACTCCTTCTCCCATAGGATGTGATGGCTTGAGGCGACCTTACACCCAAGACTCTTTGGTTAGGTTTCGATTGGGGTGATTAGGCCCAAGACTCTTCGGGTAGGCTTATAGGCTATAATGGCTTGAGGCGACCTTACACCTAAGACTCTTCAGGTAGGTTTCGATTTCAGGCCCAGGTGTCTTCGGGCGAGATTTCTATTACTATTCCCATGAATCTTCAGGATGAGGCCTAGGTGTCTTCGGGCGTGGATGTGGTTGTGGTGGTGAGGCCCAGGTGTGTGTGTGTGGGATACGTGGTGGTGAGGCCCAGGTGTGTGCGGGCGGGATACGTGGTTGTGAGTCCCAGGTGTGTACGGGCGAGGAGAGTGTGACACTGTCAGGACGTTCATCTAACTAATGGGAAATGGTGCGGGATACCCATACTCTTGTTCTTATACTACTACTACCGGTTGTGATTGAGTTTTGGTGAGTGTGGCTGGTGAGGTTGGGTGGATAGTTTTCCTTGTTAGGTTTCTTCTGTTGTTCTCACGGGACATTAGGATGCCTTCCAACTTGTGCATGAGAGCTTTAGGTTTGCCTATTGAGTATACATGTATGCTCACCCTACGTTTACTTTCAAGTTTCCAGGAGGACTACCAGGGCCGTGCGGGACCCTACTAGTCGGGCAGTTGGATTTGTTGCAGTTTTTGTTCTCTTCTTTTCTTTGGTATTGTACTTTTGAGCTTCCTTGTACTTGTACCTTGTTATAAAATTGATTAAACATGCATGTGGGCTGGTTTGGGTTTATTTATTTAAACTTTTTATTTTACCTTTTTTGTGGTTGACTTTTCCTATTTCCCAATCCAAAAAAATAAAAAGGGTAATGCCTCCCATATTGTGAAAACTCATACCCTTGGTGCTAGTCGCCAACCCGGGGCCTACTGGAGGCGGGACTCGGGGGTAATTATCTCCCTTTCACCATTGCCAGCTCAGTAGGGGAATCTTTGGTGGGAGGGGGTCATGACAGAATGGTATCAGAGGGATGGTTGAGAGATAGGATGGAGTCTGGAGTTAGGCACAGTGAGGATTGCATGGGATGGTAGGGAAACAGTGTTAGTTAACCTTGGTGCGTGGCATAGGCAAGGGAAGACCAGCTAGGACACAGGATTTTAGGGACCCCCCGTGATCCGATGAAAGGACTCTGAGCCTACCGAACTACCAAGTGAGACTATATTGATTGTAGGGTAGATACCCTAGGTAAGGTACATGCATCATCATGATTGTGTTTTACTTGATTTGGGTGTTCTAGGAAAGAAATTGAAATAAAATGATAAAACCTTGAGTTTTTCCTTACTACATGGGCTTAGGCGATCCTTTTTTACCGTACAGCTATGGCACCTGGACGTCGTCCCCGGGTGGCTCAGACGGCCGAGGCCCAGCAGATCCAGGCGGTCGATCAGTTGAGGATTGACCAAGAGGAGGAAGATAGCTAGTGGCAGAAGACTCTCTATTCTTTCCAGCGGCAGACCCTCAAGAAGTATGAGGGTAGTACTTCAGATATGGAGATGGAGGGGTGTCTTGAAGAGCTAGGGATCACTTTAACCTTGATCCATGCTCTGAGGGAGTACTGGGTTCCCCTAGAAGTCAGTCAGCTGAGAGGTGCGGCGTGACAATGGTGGACGCTCTACCTCAGAGAGAGGATAGAGGAAGAGGTTCCATGGGCTGACTTTGAGAAGGAATTCCGAGAGGAATTCCTTTCTTCCATGATCAAGGCGGAGAAGCAGCAGGAGTTACTCTCCCTTCAGCAGGGGAGTATGTTGGTATGAGAGCTGGGGATCAAGTTCAAGGATATCCTGCTCTTTTCTCTGGATCTCTTTCCGGATGAGGAGTCTCGGGCGAGACTTTTGGAGGAGGTGCTTCGTCCTTCGCTCCAGTATGATGTCACCCCCTTCACCCTTCAGACATACGTGGCAGTGCAGAAGAAGACATAGGTCATAGAGAGGATGCACTTGCTGGGAGGTGCACCGCGTGAGGTGTTTCAGCCAGGTTCGTCGAAGGGGAAGGCAGTCAGCAGCAGGTCTCCTGCGACAGGACCTTCCAGGTTCAGGCCAGTGGGGAGCAGGCCCCAACAGTTCCAGTTCAGATCTTCTGGTCATCATCCCTTTTCCACGAGCCTAGGACCGAGGTGTTTTCTTGTGGAGGTTTCAGGCACGTTCATAGTCGGTGCCCGACCCGAGCTCCGTACAGTGGAGGTGGGCAGGTTCAGTTCCCACCGCAGCAGCACCAGTTGCCGGTGAGGCCCTTCCAGTAGCAGCAGGACCATGCTCCTCCGAGGACAGACATTGCGGTAGGAGGCCGACCTCATGGTGCTCCTCAGGGACCTCGACCAGGGCGTGGTCAGGGAAGTGGACGACATCAGAGAGGCAGAGGAGCTGGGCATGGACAGTTGCACGCAGTAGAGTTGGCAGCTATAGAAGGACCAGTGGTGGTGTGAGGTACGATTTGTTTGTTCAGCACTCTTTTTCTGCTTTGTTTGATTCGAGAGCCTCACACTCATTTGTTGCACCTAGTCTAGCCCATGTTTTGGGACTAGGTGTAGAGAGACTTTCCATGCCACTAGTACTGAGTACACCAGTTGGGGGGCAGACCGTCATATCTTGTGTTTGTCGGGGATGTGGGCTGACGTTGGGACCACATTGATCTAGTGGAGACCTTCTTCTGTTATAGATGCAGCCATACGATGTCATCCTAGGAATTGACTGTTTTTTTTTTCTATTAGTGTCGTTATTGACTGCTTCCGGAGAAGAGTCGTGTTCTCTGACGTAGATGGGCAGCGCGTATCTTTTGTTGGCGAGATGAGCTATCAGGCGGGAAGCTGGCGTGTGAAGCCTCTCCTTTCCTTGTTGAGCGGGTTATCAGTGGTTCTAGCTGATACAGAGATGATGGATGTCCCAGAGGTGGTTGGGGAGTTCCTCGATGTTTTTCCTGAGGAGGTTGTAACTCAACCCCCCCCCCCCCCCGACGAGATTTTGAGTTTGGGATAGACTTACAGCCTGGTGCCCATCCGATTCTGATGGCCCCTTATCGGATGTCACCTTCGGAGTTGCGGGAGTTGCGGATTCAGATTTACGGCCTGATGGAGAAGGGTTTTGTTCGACCCAGTGTGTCTCCATGGGGTGCTCCAGTTTTGATCATGAAGAAGGAAGATGGTGGTCTCAGGCTATGCATAGACTACCGAAGGCTGAACTAGGTAACGATCAAG
Organism: Viscum album; assembly: GCA_963277665.1. NCBI lineage: Eukaryota > Viridiplantae > Streptophyta > Magnoliopsida > Santalales > Viscaceae > Viscum > Viscum album. The sequence continues at coordinate 81,590 of CAUJRU010001782.1, forward strand.
AACCGTTACCCCATTCCAAGGATATATGATCTCTTCGACCAGCTGAGGGGAGAAGGTTGGTTTTCTAAGATTGTTCTACGATCATGATATCATCAGCTGAGGGTGAAGGACAGTGACATCTCGAAGACGGCTTTCAGGTGCAGGTATGGGAACTTTGAGTTTGTAGTGATGTCGTTTGGAGTTACGAATGCACCGGCTGTGTTCATGGGACTTATGAACTTTGTCTTCCGAGAGTTTCTACACCAGTTCATCGTTGTGTTTATCGATGACATCCTGATCTACTCAAGATCAGAGGAGGAGCACGTTGGGAATCTCCGGGCAGTCTTGGAAGTCCTTCGACACCACCAGCTTTACGGGAAATTGTTGAAGTGTAAGTTCTTGACACAAGAATTACACTTCCTTGGGCACGTGGTGACTCAGCATGGAGTATCGGTGGACCCGTTGAAGGTGGAGGCAGTTGTTTCTTGGGCAACACCCAAGAACGTGGCAGAAGTTCATAGTTTCCCGGGGTTAGCAGGTTACTATCGGAGGTTTGTTTCGGACTTATCTCGAGTTCCTGCTCCATTGAAATCTTTTACTAGGAAGAATCAGGTCTTCTTATGGAGCAATCAGTTCCAGAAAGCTTTCGACTACCTAAAGGAGAGGTTGGTTAGTGCTCTCGTGATCAGGTTTCCAGAGGAAGGGTTGTTGTATGAAGTGTTTTGTGATGCTTCTGGCCTTGGTCTGGGGTACGTACTGATGTAGAAGAAGGGAGTGATTTGTTATGGGTCTAGGAAGTTGCGCCCTCACAAGCGTAACTATGCCACCCACGACCTAGATCTTGCAGCATTAGTGTTCGCATTGAAGTTGTGGAGACATTACCTCTTTGGGGAGCGCTTTGTGGTCTTCTCAGATCACAAGAGCCTGCGTTATATCTTCTCCCAGCGTGACCTGAACTTACGGCAGTAGAGATGGGTCGAGTTTCTCCAAGACTATGACTTAAAGATCTCTTACACTAAAGGTAAGGGAAACGTTGTGGCTGATGCCCTGATCAGGAAGTCACATAAGGAAGTGTTTCGGAAATCCGCTAATGCTTGGAAGGCGATGGGAGATTTGGCTGCCCTGCACTTAGATGCAGGGGAAGAAGGTGTTGGAGGCTGTTTGTTCTATATGATGGTGCAATCCTCCTTGTCGTAGCAGGTGGAGGAGTCTCAGTGGGGGGACTCCGAGGCAGAGGTGATGCGGGATCGTGTCGATCAGGGGAATGCTCCAGAGGGATGGTTAGAGGATAGCCGAAATCAGATGCTTTAACGTGGAAGTTTGTTTGTCCCAGAGGCGATGAATGAGGTAGTTCTCTGTGAGTTCCATAGCTCATCCTTAGTAGTACATCCAGGAGTTTCAAAAATGTACCAAGGCCTGAGGGATCATTTTTGGTGGCCCGGGGTGAAACGGGCAATGGCGGAGTTTGTGGCTAAGTGCCTAGTGTGTCAGCAAGTGAAGGCTGAACACCGTGTTCCCGAGGGTTTGTTGCATCCTTTAGATGTCCCCGAGTGGAAGTGGGATGACATCCTGATGGACTTTGTCACAGGACTACCCAGAGCTCAGGGTGGTTATGATGCTATCTGGGTAGTGGTGGATCGACTAACGAAATCATCTCACTTCTTAGCAATCAAGGAGTCGGGACCGGTGAGTACCTTAGCACAGAGGTACGTAGAAGAGGTAGTGCGTTTTCATGGAGTTCCGAGGACTATCGTCTCAGACCGGGATACTCGGTTTACCTCATGAGTCTGGAGGTGGTTACAACATGATTTTGGCACCCAACTATGCTTTAGCACTGCTTTCCACCCCCAGACCGACGGGCAGACAGAGCGGACTATCTAGATGCTGGAGTACATGCTGCGAACATGCGTTCTGGATTTAGGAGGATCATGGGTACGACACTTGCCTTTAGTAGAGTTTTCCTACAACAATAGCTTCCACTCTACTATTGTCATGGCACCATTTGAGGCTTTTTATGGAAGTCCATGTCGTTCACCCATTTTCTGAGCAGAGGTTGGTGAGACAGGTGCTCTTGGGCCAGAGGTAGTGCAGAGCACCACGGAGAAATTCCAACTTGTACATGAGAGGATGAACGCGGCTCAGGACCAACAAAACTCTTATGCTAATCGTCGGAGGAGGCCCTTGGAGTTCGAGGTGGGAGACCATGTGTTCTTGAAGGTTTCCCCTCGACGGGGGAAGCTGAGGTTTGGGAAAGGGAGCAAGCTCTCACCTAGGTTCATCAGAACTTTTGAGGTGCTGAGGCGAGTCGGTGAGGTGGCATATCAGCTGGCCCTGCCACCTCAGTTGGAGAAAGTTCAGGACGTCTTCCACATCTCCTAGCTTCATCGGTACTTACACGATGACTCTCTCGTTATCGACTGGGGAGAGTTGGATATGGGAGACGACGCGACCTTCGAGGAATGACCAGTCAGAATCGAGGATCGTAAAGAGAAGGTGCTACGTGGATTAACCATTCCCTTGGTTCGTTTGTTGTGAAGGCATGGCGGCCTCGAGGAGAGCACTTGGGAGCGGGAGACCCAGATGCACGCTCAGTACCCAGATTTTTTTTGACTTGTGTTTTCCCTTGTTCTTATGAGCTTTTTGTTGATGTTGTACTCTGTACCTTTGATATATGGAATGCTTGGATTATCAGTTGTGAGACTGTTTTGTTTTCTTGTTCCCTGGTAATGTGTAACATGTCCGGATGCATGGGAAAGGGGAAAAACCTGACCCTTAATCGAGACGCATTAATGTGGATGCGATTGAACCCGTGCGGGAGAGTCATTGCTGCCTAAAGTGGATAATATCTTGACATAGGTGAAGGAATTTCCCAAACCCATGTGTTCGGGTAGTGTGTTGGTTGTGTGGTGCTGGGGTTAGTGCGAGTTGAAAAATCCTAATGCATGAAAGTGGGAAGACCCAATTCTTAATCCAGACGCATTAATGAGGATGTGATTAAACCCGTGCGGGCGAGTCAGTGCCGCCTAAAGCGGATAATATCTCGACATAGGAGAAGGAATTACTAACACATATGATTAGGGTTGTTTGTTGGGTTCCTGTTATAACGAGAACCCTAAGAGGTATCTTGCTGGGTTCCTCTGGGTTGGTTTTTTAATTCTCGGGGACGAGAATGTTTTAAGAGGTATATGTTGTAATTGCCCGGACCACTCCGGCCCATTCCTTTTTCAAAAAGAGGGCCACGAAGTGTTCTGGAGGGTAAAATGGACTTTTCTCACACTTTCCAGAATTTTGAAACTACACGCCGTGTAGTTTGAGTACACGTCGTGTACCCTCTTGCCGGGTATACCTCATGTGGATGGCCGTGTCTTTTCCATGTGAAGAAGATAGTTACATGCCGTGTGTCCAATCTGCACGATGTGTAGTCCTTCCCCACGTACACATTACCGTGTGTTGACCAGTCGTCGGTTGTGTGCCACATTGGAGCTGTGTCTTTACCGTGTGCAATAAATGTGTACACGCCGTGTGTCCAATCTACACGCTGTGTAGTCTTTCCCCACGTATGTGTTACCTTCAAACCGTGTGTTGACCAGTCAACGGTCGCGGAGCCGCGTTGGAGGCCGTGTGGAGACCGTGTGAAAATGGCCGAGTACACGCCGTGTACCATAAGTACACGCCATGTACTTTTTCTTTTCATGCCTATAAAAGGAGGGGTCCCCTCCTCCTTTCAAATCAAACCTCTCCTCCCCTCTCCTCTGAGCAGAGCTCTCTCAAGAGACTCAAAGGCTATTTCTTCAATAACTTTTTCGTCCGAGCTCCGATTTAGGATCCGTCAGCGGCCACGGGATCGTAACGATGAGGCGGAACTTCCGAGCTTGGATCTGTTGTCTTTCCTTCAGCTTTTCCTCTCTGACATCCACCCGAGGAGGTTTTTCTGGAACGCCGACAAATGTCTTCTAAAGATGATCCGGGGGAGCATTGTGACCAGAACCTGTTGAGGTAGGGATCTCACCTTTGTCTCTCTAATTTGTGTATCATGTGGGGCGGCTATCCTTTTGTTTTCATGAGTAATAGTTGAACCATTAAATAAAGATAATAACTGGTTAAATAATGCGGTTGGTATGTTAGTGATTGCTTTTACTTTACTTTTTATATCCTATGATATTATATTTGTGAATTGAATGAGCTTCTACCTACTGAAAATCACGGTCGTTGGGGGTATTTGCTTACGCAATTAAATGTTTCCCTCTCCTTCAATATTTTCTTATGGATGGAAGATTTTGGAATGTGGAAATTGGATAATCACGTTAAGTTGGCTGATTAAATGAAAATCTGGAACCCTTGTGTGATCACCCCGTTTAAACAAAATGGAATAATGAACATGTGGGTGTTGTATTGGTTACGTGGCATGTGTTGGGGGTGTTTTGTGGGTTGTTGTGGTTTGGATGAGCAGCGGGGCTTTGGTCGGCTTGGTTGTGGGAAGGTGTGAATGTTTAATGGTGATGGGAAGCGGGGCTGCAATAAATGGTATTAAAGGGATAACGATGTGTGATATAGTTATGGTGGTTGGCAGCGAGGGTACAGGGATGGGTTTAAATGTGAAAAGACTATGGGTTGTGTTTAATAAATAAATAAAAGTGGAAGAGTTAATGAATGGTGGGGCTTGGTAATGAAACGGAAATAATACACAATGGGTTGGTTGGTTAATAAGAAGGGACTTGCCATGTTGCTCTGTTTTCCTAACTTGCTTTGTGGATGGCAGGGATATGCTTATGAACGGTCATTGTGGTTGGTTTTGGATAGTTTCCTAGTAGTTAAGGAACTAAATAAGATAATTTCTGCTAAAACGTGAAATCCTTAATGGGGTTGGGGTTGTTTGTTGTATGCAGCTTCGTGGTAGCAGTGTCGAGGCACGTGCTCAGTTTCTCTTTTTAGAAGCCATAGGTTGGGCTGAGTGGTTGCTATATATATATCTGTATCTTTTGTGTTTTATCGCACTGCACCCATGTTGATCACTTAGTGCCGAACACTCCCATTTCATGGGAGAGGGTTTTTTCCCATATTTACTAGTTCCTTCCTGCTCCTTCTCCCCTAGGCTGTGATGGCTTGAGGCGACCTTACACCCAAGACTCTTTGAGTAGGTTTCGATTGGGGTGATTAGGACCAAGACTCTTTGGGCAGGCTTATAGGCTATAATGTCTTGAGGTGACCTTACACCTAAGAATCTTCTGGTAGGTTTTGATTTGAGGCCCAGGTGTCTTCGGGCGAGATTTATGTTACTATTACCAAGAATCTTCGGGATGAGGCCCAGGTGTCTTCGGGCGGGGATATGGTTGTGGTTGTGAGGCCCAGGTGTGTGCGGGTGGGGAGAGTGTGACAGCATCAGGACGTTCAGCTAACTAATGGGAAATGGTGCGAGGTACCCATACTCTTGTTCCTATACTACTACTACCAGTTGTGATTGAGTTTTGGTGAGTGTGGCTGGTGAGGTTGGGTGGATAGTTTTCCTTGTCAGGTTTCTTATGTTGTTCTCACGGGACATTAGGATGTCTGTCCACTTGTGCATGAGAGCTTTAGGTTTCCCTACTGATTATACTTGTATGCTCACCCTACGTTTACTTTCAGGTTTCCAGGAGGACTACTAGGGCCGTGCGAGACCCTACTAGTCGGGTAGTTGGAGTTTTTGCAGTCGATGTTCTCTTGTTTTCTTTGGTATTGTACTTTTGAGCTTCCTTGTACTTGTACCTTGTTATAAAATTGTTTAAACATGCATGTGGTCTGGTTTGGGTTTATTTATATACACTTGTTCTTTTCCCTTTTTGGTGGTTGACTTGTCCTATTTCCCGATCCAAAATAATAAAAAGGGTAATGCCTCCCATATTTGTGAAAACTCATACCCTTGGTGCTAGTCGCCAACCCGGGGCCTACTGGAGGCGGGACTCGGGGGTCATTATCTCCCTTTCACAATTTCCAGCTCAGGAGGGGCATCTTTGGTGGGAGGGGGTCGTGATAATTTCTTTTTGTGAATTCTAAACACTCTATCAATTTCTCTTATATAAATCTTGAACAAATCCACTTCCCATGACTTGTGAATTATAAATAACAATATTTTAATTATTTTATAATCATCAATTAATATGATAAAATAAAAGTTACAATTTTTTATTTATGTATCACGGGTCTATAAATATCTAAGTCAACTATTTTAAGGGGCCTTAGTGATTATGTATCCATTATTTTGTTATATCCTTTAACTATTTTACTTTTTTGAAAAGTTGTATTAACAATATTTAAATCTCATATTAATCGGGTAGAACTCTAAGAAAATTTCTTTATATATTTTACATAAATTCTTTTTCCAATTTAGGTATTTATTATACGAAAATATTTATTTTCTTCTCTTCCATTATGGTAGTATTAATTACTTAGATCTCAAATCTAGAATAAATTCTCACAGTTCCTTCCTCCTGTTGGGATGATTTTCGAATCCTGAATTATTTTGATGATTTCATTCATTATAAAATTGACTTACACTCAATAGATTATGTTAAATCACATTAACAAATAAAAAATATTATGACATTACCTTGATATGATCAATTTCAACTACTCTAATACCACATATCTTTAAAAAGATATAATTTCCAAAGATTTCTACACCACTATCATGTTACTAATATTTTTTAGAATATTTTTATCCACATTCATTTTTTATGAGAATCTATAATCAATGATACATGGATTACTCCATTTAATATCTTTAACATCAACAACTACAATCAATGAGTATTTTTCCGTCCCCTATTTTATATCTATTTTATTTTGAAATATTTTTTTATTAACCTATAATAATTATCATAAACATCTATACAAGGTGCAATTCATGGTAACATCCTACATGGATATCCTAAATACCATCATAACTCTTTTTAACAAATACAAATATTGTCCTAGAAATTCTAATTTTATTTATTTTTGATATATTGGTTATACTTTTAGATAAAATCCACCTTATTTTTTACCTTAGTTTAAACCATATTGGAGTCATATTACACAAAAAACATTTTTTTAAACACATAATCACAAAAACCCCAAAAATATCTTCCTAAACAAGTGTTTCTAGAAACTTATTGATTAAATACCTAGAATTCCTCTTATTTTTTTCATAAAAAATCATCCCTCTTTTACTTGGTTTTTAGGGGACTTGGTAATTTTGACAATTCTAAATTAAATTTGATAAAGGTGTGTTTTTATCATGGTATTTATAAACCAAGGTTTTACTAGTTTTTCATTAAAAACCTACACTATTATCTTGAATAAATTTAATATTTTCATAAATTACATATGTATATTTTACCTAGTTTAATCCACAGAAATTATAAATACCGTATAATGACTCAACATTTACTTAAACTTATTTAAAAATTTAAATATTTATATTTACAAGGTTTTTTAAACCTTAAAACTCCTTTATTAATCCTAGTTAAACATTTATTATTACTAAACTAACTTCTTATCAAATTACTTTATGATATTTTCTCATTCATCTACATTCACATTGAGGATTTTAATTTCCTCAACGTGATTATTATACCAAAATATAAAACATATCTTCACCTTTATTTAGTTTAATGACTTACTTCCTGGGAGATTTGATTTCTTTCTTCTGTTTTTTTCTATCCTGGTACTCTTTATGTCCAATTTTCAATATATTCTCTATAAATTTTTCTTCTTCATTTTTTCATCACTTATTTAACAATCATCAACCTATTTAACATATTCAATGGAATTTCTATCTTTCCTAGAACAATATTCCTCAAAATCATTTCTTGAGGGAGAATTTCTTTCTTCCTCTTTAATCAATATAATTCGATTCTTTATTATTTTAAATTTCCTTAAACCTTTATGAGATTTCTTATACATATTTAAATATTTTTTTAGATGTTATATTAATATTTTCTTTATCCTCTTCATCATTATACTCAACATGCTTCCTTCTTCTTTGGAAGTTAGATGCAAAGTTCCCAAATTCTCCAGACGTAAAATATTTTAGTGGGAGGTTCCCCTTATACATTACTTTACCCTTATGAAGATTCTGAGAGAGGAAATACATAATAATTTTATGTCTCCTATCTCTCTCAAAAACTTATTCAAAATTTGTAGAGGACATATACTCTCTATCCTTGATCTTAAAATATTTTTCAAATGTATCATTATAATGAATCACCCCCTTGATATTTTTCTTAAATATAGGCTCTTTTATCATATTATAATTGACAATGGTGTTTTGTAAATCATCAATATATATATCATGAATTTTTTACAATGTTGATAACTTTGGGTAAATTCTTTCTAGATGTTTCCCTATAATTTTTTTGCCATAGATGAATCATCCAACTTGTCACCAAAATCCATAATGTGATTGAATATTTCATTAAACCTTGTGAATTAGTCATCAATATTCTTGTCTTCCTCTATTATTATATTATTAAACTCTTCCCTTTCAATTTTTAGTTTGGATCCAATGATCTTTATGTTACCATTATACATTATATTTAATTTATACAACATCTATTAAGCTATTTATAATATCATAAACTTGGTGTTGATTTTGTCTTATATATATGATAGTGTGGTATTTCAGGGATTCTCATCTATTTCTAAATTTTTTTTATTAGAAAATTATAGAGATCCATTTCCATTAATAAGTGGAAAGTATACAGTGACAGTATCACTCACATTCACCCTTGTGAGAGATTATATAGTATAATTAAATTCTTAAACCCATGAAAGTTATTTTAATAAAATAAGATAACACCTTTGTTATTCATATAATTTTTATTCTCCTTGATCAGCCTTAGATGGGTAGAATCTCATGGGAAACCAGTTTTCTCTGATACCACTTGAAGAGATCGGATATTGGGAGGGTACCGTTGAGATGGGTAAATCAAATGTACTAATTTATTTTTAAAAATTCTTTTTTAAATTTAACCCATATGACTACTCTAGATCCTCTCAAAGATACTGTATTATTTATCATTATAGAAGAGTAATAAAGAAACATTGTATATAGGAATTTTTATAAGGTACGAAATTAATGTGAGAGCCTTCTTTTAACTATGGTCAACCTCATGTTGAGTCCAAATTTTATTATCACAGTATTTAATAGTTATTATAAATTATTAACAATTATAAAAAAATGTTTGAGAAATTATCATACACATCTCTATATAAAAAAATTTCATCCACTTTTCGTTGTTGAATACTCAGAATTATTTAGACAGGAACCACATGTTCTATAATGAATCTAATTGTCTCTATAAAGAATCAAATATTCAAAAAATTATAGGATGCCTAAGAAATAAATGTAATGATGCAAAAAATTATTAATAAAATTTCCTTTTAAAATTAGTAAATTATTTCTTAAGAAAATAAATTTTATAAAACACATTAATTACTTTGTTTATACTATACCATTATAAGTTCTATCATGTTATATTTAAAACACCATTTATAATAATAACCATTGATGTTATAAAAGTTATACAATGTTCATATGAATAGTATTTGTATAGGATTATTATAAATACATTTGACATAGAAATAATAAAGTGATTCCCTCAACCATTAAATATCCTAATACAAGATTCTATTAAAAATTTATGATAAAAACTATTTACATGAGAATTTCATCCTCATTGAGATCACAACCAAAACCTGGCTCACTGAACAACCCCAAGATAATATCACCTATGACAACCCTGCTTTTTATTACAACTTAAGCATGCTTTATTACATAAAACTTCACTTGATACAACAATGAAGATCGAGAGGTTTAGTGTCTTTGGGGCTTATGATCATTACATAAAAACATTAAACTTGAATTACAACATCTTTATTGAAAACTTCCTTTACATGACCACTACATTCCTTCGTACTTAGCATTGCATGGGATAACCTGAGGACATGCATAAGAAAAGGGTGAGCTATAAAGCCCAGTAAGGGAGTACACAATGAATAACATGAAGAGTACAATACATGTTAAGAAATAGGAATATCAATAGAGCATAAGAGAAACATGAACATAAAGGCATGATAAAGCATGATAATCATAACATGGAAATGTGGCAACAACACTTAACATTGAATTAGCATGAGCCAAGGCTCATTGCACATGGAGCATGAGTAAACCCTCATTGCACTTGAAGCACGAGTAAACCCTCGTTGCACTTGAATTAGCATGAGTCAACACTCATTTCACATGACGTATCATGATACTATACTTTACCCAATGCATTGGAGCGCTATAAAGGGCGCACCCTTCTTAAACATTTCATTTCATGCATAAGTGTGACACATGGATCATAAAACATGGATTCGTAAAACATAATCATTTATTCCACGATAAAGGAATGTGGAATTCATACATGCAACTTTATAATCAATAAGTAAATGTGCATAAAGTTGAATACCCTTGATGGAGAAATGGGCATGGTATTCACTACACAAAGACATTGGCTTAGAAAATCGGTGCGATCTCGGCAGCGTAACGGCGTGACATAAGAATTCATAAAAAAGGTTGATGAGAGAGAAAGGGGTTCCTCATCATATTTACATGTAATGGACAGTAAGTAGATCATATATATACATGTCCCAACAATAGAAATGTAATTTAGATTCATGATACAAAAGTATTGCTTGAATGTAAAAGAAGAGAGAGAAGTTCCTTTCGGAATTTTGGCATAGTAACGGGTGTACATGGGAGGCATTTAATGAGAGATAAAGGGTTCTACCATCATTCAAACAATAATAGGGCAGTATGGGGGAGGTGAAAAACCATACGCCAACATTCATAATTGAAATAAAAAGGGCAATACAACTTAATGAAAATTGACAAAAAAAATGAGAAAGGAAGAAAAACCCTTACTTGGAAGTGTGCTTCCAAAGGCTAGAGAGAGGCTTGTGAGAGGCTTCTTGGGAGCTTGGGGCACCTTGGGAGGATTCTAGAGAGAGTAGGGCAGAGGTTGGACGAACTTCAAGGGCTTTGAGTGAGGAGGAAGTGGGAGCTTGGGTGGGTTTATATAGGAAAGGTGAGAGAATTCTTTATTATTTAGGTTTGGGACGCCTTATATTAAAATAATCCAAATCACAAACCATCCCATGGTATTTGCCCATGGATTCTGGAAAAGGAAAGAGGAAAAAAATATTTTACAAGGCCAAGGTCCGAACTTATTAAAAAAAATAGGGTTACTTATGTGGAGGTGAGTCACACTCCCATGGAAATTAATTTAAAAAGGCAAAGTGTTGAATAAGTCTTGAGGGTTCCATTAATGCTTTGAAAAGTAAGTCAAACAAACCCAAAACCTCATTATTTTAATGATAAAACACAAATTGGCCGATCATAAAGACTATGTTATTTAATTACATCACCATTGGGTCATTATGATGTCATAAAACACATTATATATTTGAATGGTATTTAATTTTTACCCAAACATTTGACTGTCTCAGAAAATTATGAAAAATTCACCGTTGGATAATTTCGACATCCTGATTCCAAAAATAATATTTATTTTATCTAAATAATTTTCTAAATATGTGAATTTTCACTTTTAAAATAAAAACCGACATTTATAAAAAAATTACGGGTTTTGACAGAAACGGCTTTCAAACCTTAATAAAAATTTTAATTGCATTCATAAAATTATAAGATCATTTATATTTAATAAAAATTAATTTAATATTAATAATAATATTTTATTAAAATATTATTTAATTCAAAAATCCTTTAATTTAATAAAAGATAATTCTTAATTAAATAATAACTAAAAACACCATTTGTACTTTAAAAACTAATTACAATGTATCAAAAATGACTAAAATTATATTCATTAATATATACAAAAATAATGTACATGAACATGGTGCTACTTATTTGTTACATAACCCCTTAAAATATCCGCATAAGACCTAAGGGTAAGGTGTGCGATGGTGACAGACTCTTGGGGCGGCTCGGATAACATCGCTCGAGTGGTAATTTCAATCAACTTCCACTTTTCCCGTAGACGATCACGTTCGAGCTTGACTTGATGAAGCTCATCTTGGTCTTGGTTAAGGGGAAAGCCCAAAGATGCCACCTCTTTTCCGAGCTCTGACAAATGGGCTTCGTAAGGGGCAATTCTACTAGATGAGGCCATCGCTTCCTTTGTCTGAGTAGAAATGGGTTCGTTAAAGCCTTATATTTATACTACTTAGATGATCACTGCTCAACGGCTAAAAAGTAACGGTCACAAATCTTAACGTAAAACTAAAGAAGTTGACATCTTATAAAAACATTTTTCATAAAGAAACATTTAACTAGATCAAGAGGGATTTTCCATTAATGAAACTTTGGGTCGTTACATCACCGTTGTAAAACATACCCTTTGGTAATTAACTAGTCTAATAAAAGACTATGTATATATTCCCTAATAGTGTGAATTTTTTATATTTTTTTAATGATTATATTTCTTTTTTATTACTTTTTAATGATTAAATACAAATTTTTATAACAATTAGATCATTATATGATGCAACACAAGGTGTAGTTTTGGTATATGTATTGTTTCAATCATGAAACACTTTTTGAGGAATTCAATTTCTTTTTAAATAAATAATATAATAAAAATATTATTTTTTAATAATATTTATTAATTATGAAATAAAAAATAATTTTATAAAGTGATGTAATTTTTAAAAGAGTTTGAAAAATGTTATTTTCAAAAACATAGTATCTTTTAATAAATGTGTATTTTTACATAAAAGATTAAATTAAATTATTTATTGAATTATTTTGATAAAATAAATATTATTTTTTAAATCATCATTTTCAAATTATCCTGTGGTGAATTTTTTATAATTTTTTAAGTAGTCAAATATATGGGGAAAAATTAAATACAATATAAATTTTTTGTATGTATTATGAGATCATAATGAAACAAAAGTGACTTAATATATTCTATAAAACGTATAAAATACCAAAATTATGTTTCCTATTTAAAATAATGTGTTTTTTAATTTGTTTGATTAATTTTATAAATCCTTAATGAATCCTCCAAAAAAATATTATTTTTTTATGTTTTTAAAATCAATTGTTAATAAACATGACACACTTCAACATCAATAAGTGAAATATTTTAAAGATTTTGGTTCTTATACTTATAAAATAATTACTACCACTGCAATTTTAATGAAACCATGTTAAAAAAAAAGGTTATGGATTTTATTTTGGATTGATTTATCATATAGAGTCCAAAACCTATGTTTACAAATTAATAATGAATTCCCTACTATTTTTCTATAAACCCCACAAAATCTCCCATTAAACATCACTAAAAACCCATATATCATGAATTTAATATTTTGTTACCTCTATATATCCCTCTCAAAGAGTCCTAAATCTCTTAAGAAGCTCCTCCCAACCTTTCAGGATCACTGTCTCATGGTAATGGATCCTCTCATTCTTCTCTTTATTCAAGCCCCTTTTTTATATTATAACTTTTAATTTCTAGTGGTTCTTGTTATTATATGTTCATAAATAGAACTCGTATTTTTATTATTATTTAAAAATTATTAGAGTACACTTTTCAAACTCATTAATACCTTCTATGAATCTTTATATGCCACAGTTATGTTGCCAAAATTATCATTTGATTTGTTATAAATAATAATTGTGTAGTGAATACCCATCCCAATTACTAGTTAAGGGTATTCATCTATATGTAAATATATATATTTTATTTTGGAGTTCCATGTATGTGTCTCATACTTGTTAGTTTTGGGATTAAAATTGAAGAAATCCATCATTATGTTCTATGATTTATGTGGTAGAGCTATACATGTACATTATTTGAATGTGATTGGTGGGTCCAAAATTGTATAGACCTCCAATTTATTGGGTAATGTTTTTATCTCATGAGAAGTTATATAGGGGATAATAGAGTGATCATGATACATTATGTTACTTTTTACACCATGTTATGTTTTCATGGACCTGATCCTTAACATATGTTTATGCTATGTTCTATTTTTTTTCACATTCTTGTGTTTCCTTAATGTTATCATATCATATCATGCATCATTATTAAATATTTTTATACTCACCAATTTTATGTATTCTTGATATTTCTATATAATCACATGTATTACATTAATCATTTTATTATTTGATTATTCCATTCTTGTGACTTATAGATCATCTATTTCATATGTATATCCCCCTATAATATCATGTGTTTTAGAAGACCTATAGAATATAAGAGAATCTTATGGAGTTTTAAAATAATTTTTCTCTATTTAATTTTTAATTTGTATTATTATATACCTAATTACCCTAATATAATAGGTCTATATATATTCTAGGGTTTTATTAAGGGTATCTTTATGAAATGAATCATGAATTAAACTATATTAAAATATAGTTTTTCATAGTTGGTATCTGAGAATAGTCTATTTATTTCTGGATATTATGATTAGAAAACTGTAGTGAAAACTTAAAATACAAAAAAAACATAGTAAAACATCCCTAAATTATGGAAAAGTGTAAAGTAATTGTTTTAAATCAAATAGATTCCTATAAATATACTATAAGTGTATTTGTCTCTCGTACAACTATACCTAGGGGTAATTGCCCAGAAAATGGTTCATTGATACGGACACGATCATCACCTAGTTCAAGAAAATAGTGCTTGATGCACACACAGTTTGAAACTCTAATGGGATACACTTTGATAAATTTACATTATATTTACAAAACATTATTTAGGTAACAAAAAAGACCATAGGATTTTATTTTATGAAATAGATCATGAAGTACATTTATTAAAACCTAGAAATTTATAGGTTATGGAATATATGTCATTTATGAGTAATACATTTAATATTGATAGTTTCCAATTTATGTGTTTGATATTTTAAAAATTATCATCCCTAATGTTTCCTTTATTTTTAGTAAATGGATGTTTATTGGAGAAATTGAGTCAACAACCAATGTGAGGGTCAATATGATGATTGTCCAAATGAGATGTCCAACATTATAGGAGACTTAATTGGGAAAATAATGAAAATACATTCCAAAATAAGTCTTGTTTTTAACTAAAACCTAAATAATGTGAAATGACTAAATTACACTAAAAAATATAATGTTTCAGTTATAACATTATGTGAAAAAAGTCCTCTAACATTCTGTGGATCTTTTGATCCCTTAATCACAGAACAATGGATCAACTCCATTGAAAATATATTCTCTATACTTCAATGATATGAGCACGAGAAGGTCATGATGGATGTTTGTTGTATTAAATGATAATCTAATAAATGGTGGTTGTTCATCCAAAATAAAAATCCTATGGAGGAAATTTATGTGATAGAGTATAAGGAACTTTGAAATTTTATTTTTTAAAAACATTTTCCTCTCACTCTCCATCTTAAAATGGGTGACGGTTTCTTTAGCCTCAAAAAAAATGATGACAAATACATTAGGGAATATAAACTGAACTTCATAATTATTTCATGAAACACTAAAATATTTTTCATCTCCAATAAATGTTATATTGACCACTTCTTTGTGGGATAAATCCAATTATTTAGAAATCATTTGAAATTCAAGACTTTGACAGCTATAAAGAAACTGTTTGATGTTCCCTCAATGTAAAAATCAAGATCAGTGAATCTCAAGGGTCTCATGGGTTTATAGATCAGATTAGATAATGGATTTAAATTATATGGTGTGATATATTATTCCCATGGGGAAAATAAATTCCAACAACCAACAAATCAAAAGTGTTAGGAAAAGCATCTCATACATTTCCTTATACAAACAAGGAAAATCTTTAGGTGTTGGATGGAAGGGCACCTAGCTAGCAATTACCAATGGGAGAAACTCACCCATGTGATGGAAGAAAGTAATACTCCATTAATCTAAATAATATTATACAATATTTCATCTAAAATGATTAAGTACACTATGATAATAAATTCCCTAATATAAAGGTTATCAATGATAACAGATGATTATCACCTCTATGGCCAAGAGAAAAAGGGAGAGATTATGTCATCACAACTGTTGAGGTGGATCTCAAAAAAGATTAGTGATAGGTATTCTAGTGATTTATTCAAGGATAGAAAACTTAATATTTGATTATATCTATACACATTCTTTTATATCATTAAATTTTAGTAAAACTATTCAACCACCACCTAAAAACATAAAATGCAAGTCATCAGTGAAGATATAAAATGGTTTGATTATTGCATCCTAAGAATGTAACTCATACCCTATCCAAATTTTTGGGCTAAATTTCTTTTGAAAACTTGTGATACTCCATTTACTGAAATGAAATGTTATTTTGGGTATCTATTTAATTTCCTTATATACATTGATCATAAATTTATTATAGAAGGAAATCACCCACTACATCACTAATCGTCGTATGATTATATAAAAGTTTATAGAAGATGATGAATCATCATTGGTATAATAATCTCGATAATATATATTATTTCCTTATGAGAATGTATATCAATCTCAAATGACTAATACTAAGGAAAATAACATCATTGATGACTTTCCCATTGTAATGGAATTTAACGATGTGTTTTCCAATGAATTTCATGGTCTTTCTCTTATATGTTCTATTAATTTCTCAATAAATATCATACACAATGCATTGAAAATATCCATGACTTGATCCATAATGGTTTTTGTTAAACATTAGTAGTTGAATAAATAATAATAGTATAATCTCGAAAAAGGGTTTATATACCAAAGTACTTCATGATGGTGTACATCGGTCCTCTTCATCAAGAAAAAGGATGGGTCAATGGATCTCAAAATTAATTATCATGATCTCACCAAGGTCGTGATAAATAAAAATAATTCCTTTACAAAAATTTATAACTTTTTTATCCATTATGTGGAGGCTAATACTTCACTAAGGTGGATATTTAGATGGAATATTATCATGTAATGGTGAACAAGGAGGATATCTGCAAGACTTCTTTTCGTACAAGGTATGGGTACTCTGAGTTCCTAGTGATTCTATATGGACTCACTAATTCTCCAAAAATCTTCATAGACTTGGTGAATAGAGTCTTTTAGGGTTTTCTAAAAAATGGTGGTCTTTATAGGTGATATTATTATATATTCTAAAATAAAGGAGGAATGTGAGGGTAATTTAAATTCCATACTGAAGACTTTGAAAAATGAAAAACTATTTGATAAGTATAGTAAATGTGAGTTTTAGATGTTCTAGGTAATATTTATGGTTAAAATTTTCACCCACAAAAGGATATATTTTGTTTCCTTAAAAAATCAAGGCAATTGATGGATGTCCCTGACCAACATCAGTGACCAAAATCTGTAGTTTACATGGATTATCTAGGTATTATCATCAATTTGTGAGAATCTTCTCTTTCTTTTCATGCACACTAACGAAGATAGCCTAAAATGGATTGAAATTTTTCTATAAGGATGCATTTGAAGAAATATTTAATGAGATGAACAACATATTAATCACTACACCTGTTCTCACCTTAATTATCCATGGGGTGAATGTTTTATCTACAGTTATGCCTCCAAAAAGGTATTGGGTTGTGTACCCATAGAATAAAAAATAACAGTAAATTCCTCCATATATTTAATGATTCATGAGATTAACTACCCAACACATGATCTAAAATTAGTTATTGTTATCTTCTTGTTAAATATTTGGAAACATTGTTTATATGGTGAGAGGTATGACATATATATACACCATAAAAAACTCAAGTGTATATTAACATAGAATGATCTCAATATATTATAATGCAGGTCGTTAGAGTCAATCAAGAAATAAGATTGTGAACAAAGTGGTAGATTGTTTGGGAAAATTGATCCTAAAACCCTATCAATGATTAGAATTGAAAGGGATTGAATTTTCATAGACATATAGAGGATGTAAATATGAAAAATAAAGGTTTACCATGATACCTTTCTAAAATAAATACTTAACCATTCATTATTCAAATTATCAAGGAGTATCAGAAGGATTGTAAGGTGATACAGAAAAAGGTAGTGAATATTCCAGAGATCATATTTTGTAAATATGGAGTTATAAGATTTGGAATAAAAATATTTATCCAATCAGAACCATAACTAAAGAGGGAACTTATAGATGATGTGCATATCTCATCCTTATTTATTAATCTTGTAAGAAGTAATATTTATATAAAATTGAATAAAAAATTATAATGGGATAACATAAAGATTGGTATGAAATAATTTGTATCTTGATGATTGGTATTACAACAAGTCCAGTCCAAAAAATAAAATTCCAAGGGTATGGTGCAACCGTTAACCATAAAAATATGGAAATGGGCAACATAACCATGGATTCCATTATAGGACTCCACAAGATTCCTAGTGAAAATAACAACAACTTGGTGTTAGTTGATAAACTTATCAAGTTAGTGTATTTCATTTATATTAAGAACAATTTCATTCTTAACCAACTGACCACGATATACATAAAGGATGTAGTAACAATGCACATACTTTTACTATTTGTTATATCTCATAATGATTTGAGGATTACCATTATGTTATGGAGAAGCCTTTAATAAGAATTTGATATATAACCCTACTTCAATACTACTTATCATCCTTAAGAGGATGGATAGTCATAAAGAACTATTAAAACTCTATGGTATATGCTTAGATATTTTGTAACTGATTTAAAAGGATTTTGGGATCAACACATTACCCTAGTGGAGTTATCATTAAAAAACAATGTACATTCTACCATTAAAATGGATATTTATGAGGCCCTATACGAGAAGAGGTGTGAGACTCAAATATGCTTGGTTGAACTCAGAGAGAGGAATATTATGGGACCAGATCTTGTCCAACAGGTTATAGATAAGGTTCATACCATTCAACATCACGTGAAAACTACTTAATGTAGACCAGAAATCTATATATAGAGTGAAATATGAGACCTATATTTTTTGGGTAGAGATAAGTTGTTCCTTTGCACACCACTATGTAATTTTTTCTTGAGGTTTGGGAAGAAGGGAAAGATTATCCCAAGATTCATCAGCCTATTTAGATCCATGATCACATTAAAGTTATGACATATTGACTAGAACTCTCAGGAACCTATCTCAAATGTACATTGTATTTCATGCATCCCTCTTGAGGATGTACATACCAAACCCCTCACATGTACTAAATCCATAGGTAGTGTTATTGGATAATGATCATTCCTACGATGATCATACAGTGAAGAACATAGATTGTGGAGACAGTGTTCTATGAAATATGACAACTCATCTTGTAAAAGTGCTATACTAGAACCACAAGTTTGCTGAATTGTCCTGGGAACTAGAATATTAAATAAAAAAACTACCCTAATACATTTTATTGTAGGAATAATATTCTAAGGGGAAATTTTATAATTTTGGAATAATTAAATTACCTAAATATGTATAAATTAAAGTACCTTTTCAAATGAGTGAATGGATTTTCAATAAAAGAAATTTTAGAAAAATCATGCACTACATTGTCTATTTTGGACCATCATATGTTATATCCTAACAGATTTAATTGATTGTTAGGAATATTATCCATTGATTGAATAGGTGTTATACAAGGTTTTTATGAATAGTATATATATAGGGTATTGATAAATACTTTTAAAATAGATAAAGGAAGTGTTGGAATAAACTAGTCGGATCATACCTTATAATTCCCATTTATCATAGTTTCTAATAGAGATATCATCAATAAGATTTTAAAAATTAATAAATAATTCCCCTATCTTTTTCTATAAAAACCAACCCAACATACCATTATATTAAACTAAAAAATATTATATAACTAATTAAATCTTCCCATCCATATATATATCCTTCCCAAGGTGTCCAAAATATCTTAATAGTATCCTCTAAATGTTTAAGAATGACCATCTCAATGTAATGGATCCTCTCATTCTTCTAATTATTCAAGAACCTTATTTATAGTATTCCTTTTAATTTTCAATTTTTAATTTTTTGATTTGTTATTACACATTCCTCCCACTATACATATTATTTACAAGTGATGATATTTTCATTTCACTCTCATTAATACCTTTTATGAATCTGTATATCCCACTATTGTGCTTCCATAATTATCTTGTGATTTTTCATGCCAAACAATTATGTAGAAAATAAACATCCTCATTTCCACCCAAGGATATTAACCTAGATATTCATATACTTTATTGATTAGGTACATAGTTATATTTATATTAAAATCCTTAATTGCATGATTAAAATTTATGAAATACATCCTTATTTTTTATGATCTTTGTGGAACACTTATTCATGTACATGATATAAATGTGATAGTTGTACCATTAATTATATAGTCCTCAAAATAATTGGGTAATATTTTTGTCTTATAATATGTAATTTAGGGGATTGGATAGTGAACCTAATCCCTTATTTTACTTTTCCACCATGTGATTTTGTCTTGATAGTTCTAGTTAACAATTCTTATGTCATGTTTCATGTTGTTACCAAATTACTATGTGGGATTGATTTAACCATGTTTTATCATGCATCATTGTTCAATATTATGATTTGTACCACATTTTAATATCATTTATATGTTTATTGACTCACATGTATTACTTTCATCATGTTATGATTTTATTATTCTATTAATGGTCTTTATGATTCACCACTTTTCTTATGTATTTCCCCAGGTAATCTCATATAGTTTTAGAAGACCCACGTAATATAATTACATGTTCTATAGTTTTCAAATAATTATTTTTATTTATTTTTAATTTTGTAATGTAATGTTCCAAATTACCAAAATAAACCAATCCTTATAATTTATTGGGGTTATATTAAGTTTATATTTCTATAATAAATCCTAAATTAATGTGTATTAAAAGATAGGTTGTCATATCAAAGGGATATTCTTCTCATAAAACATCACCTTATTGGATGATTTTAGAACTGTAGTGGTGTATCGATATCTTCTCACAGTTTCTTCTGTATGAACTCTTCATGTATAATAGAATAAATGAATGAATATGATAACCTTTCTCCTCAGCAAAAAAAACATTTATCATTGGGAATAAAATTAAATCTCTCAACCACTTCAGAATCTATAAAAACAACATAGGTCAATTTATTCAATTATATTTATCTATCATACAACTATGTATTGATTTTTTCTCAAAATTCTAAAACATAGTCATTTTATTCAATTTTTTAGTTTAATATCCCCTAGATAATTCATAACTAATATTTATATAATTATTAAAGAAATTAAACTGTATTATTTAACTTAATAAATTTCACTTGTTAACAACTCTTTATAAAGCTCAAGTTTTTATAAAATTTTATGTATATAAATTTGAATTAAAAATATTTAATGAATTTTATTGATATTAATCTCATTCAGACATCCTTG
Source organism: Viscum album (assembly GCA_963277665.1). Classification (NCBI taxonomy): domain Eukaryota; kingdom Viridiplantae; phylum Streptophyta; class Magnoliopsida; order Santalales; family Viscaceae; genus Viscum; species Viscum album. Next base: position 103,050 of record CAUJRU010001782.1, read on the forward strand.
AATATCATATTAAATCATTTATCTTTAGCATTATATTGGAAATATTTTAATAAAAACATAGGAAAGCATCATCAAGAAAAATATCCATGTTTCTTGATTTTTCACTATGTTTTGATCCTTATGAACTCAGTAAAATAATCCATATAGTTTTCTCAAATGATCTATATATAGTATCCAAAAGTGATACTTATATAGGTATGAGAATTATGTTTACACAAAAAAAAATATTTTTACCTAATTGGAATGATTCATACTCATATGATGTTTACATGGATCTCAATCAACATAACACCCCATTATTTTAAAATAATATTATGTTTGATAGCATATTAAATATAAAACATTGAATTCAAAAAAGTAGTTATATGAAATTAAAAAAAATATTATATCAAAATGACTAATTTAACCTATCTTTTATATTGGAAGGTGTTAATAATATTAAATACATAACTAAATATATATAAAATTCTAATATAAATTTATTTATTCTTTATAATAACACAACTTTTAATAAAGATATTTTATTCCAAAAAAAAATTTCCTTCAAAAATGATTTTTATTTATTTTTTGTGAGAAAATATTATAACTAATTTATGAATGTTTTTGAAATAATTTTTTATTAAATTAATATAATTTTTTTAAAAATCATTTAAAAATTTATTAAGGTTTCAATTTTGAGATTTTTTGGAAAATATTAATTTTTCAGGGAATAGTTAAAAAGATCAATTTTTGAAAAACTATCATTTCATTTTAATTAATTATGTGATTTAAAAGACCAATTATTATTTTAATTTGATTTAAAAGTAACAGAGTTTTTTTATATTAACTTTAACCAATTAAATACATTTTAATCATCTATATACTAGATTTTTGTATAAGTTTATTCTTAGGCTTACAAAATTATTTTTTTTATAACAGTTTCAAAGTGAATAATGTTTTCAAATTTTAATTAATTAAAACAAATATTAAAGAATAATTATTTAAAATAAATTTATAGATAATATGTATAAATTTATAAATTTAAATTAATATAATGAATATTACTAGTCTTAGATTTTATTTAAAATCATTTTCTCATTAAAAAATGAATTTTTTTGAAAAGTACTTTTTCATCATGATTGTGGGTTTTATAAAAAATTAATTTATGGAACATATATGAATTTAATTTTATAATATTTCTTATATATTTTTAATCATAAAAAATTATATTATATAATATTTTTAATATAATTATTTGTCGTAATGAATAGTAAAAACATTTAAAAAATTATCATTGAAAAATATTAAAATGGTAAAAGGGAGTACCGTAATAGTTAATGAGAATAAATTTTTTAAAATAATTTTAGTTTTTTTGAATGGTTTTTTCTTGGAATTATATCTCTTTCACTCTATTACTTTTCAATTTTGGAGTCACTTGGCTTGAGATTTACTTTCCATTATTAACTAGTTTGGGGTATTTACAAGAACGCCACACCTCCCTTATAAAATGGAACCCCATATCATCTTTTATCCAAACTTTAAAAACCTTTATTTAAGTAAATACCTTCACTAATTTAGTTAACTCATCCAATATTACTTGTTTTGATCATAAATCCAATCTATGGAGGTGTTAGGTATAATTCTAAAATGGTGGTTCTAAGAAGAGGTGGCGTTCTTAATTGACCATCCTTGTTTTATTTATTCTCCCACATCATTAAAAAACATATTAGTCATTAATTTATAATAAAATAATTGTTTAACATATAATATAATATTAATATGTTAATGGAATAACCTAAAATCATCTTCACTTCCATCAAATCGGAAAGGAAACCATCATTTGTGTGTATGGTGGAGGACCACCTCACAGACCAATGTAATTAATTTTCTATCATAAAATCACACAGATATTAATGATTATGGATTTAATTTTTATATATTATATAAATTATATAATAATAATTATATAAAATTAATATGTCCCATACTTTTTTACCTTACCATCCATTGAAAATGATAATATTGTTCATTTGTACGAAGGACTACAACATTGCGAGGGGACGCGACTCATTTTTTATTAGCACATAAAATGGATGGTTTATGTAATTTTATTTAAAGAAATAATGTGTTATTTATGATATAATTATCATTATTTAGTGGTAGAAAACACATACCTTCTTTCTATCATGATCATTGAAAAATGGAATCCCTACTCATGAGTATGTATGGCTTACCTTATCCATGATTGTAATGTTGTTCATTTATCATACCTATGCATAATTATTAGTTTTAAAGGTATAATTAATGAGTATAAAATATAGTTATTTAATTATTATTATTCTATATATGATTAATAAATAATCTCTTTGACCTTTGTGAACTTTTTGAAGTGATTCTGGATATATGAGTCGAACATCATAAAACATTCGACATGAACCTGAATGGATAAGTAATTGAAAATAACATGAATATAAATAAAATAAAATGAATAGTAAACATGTTAAAAATTATTCATAATTTAAATAATGAAAATAAATTTATTATTCCTGAAGATAATTATTGCAAGTGAGGAACTAGACTCCAGGTAAGGGTTTCGTCTCTAAAATTCGTTATTTGGGACACATGTTTTTTTATGCACCTGATTTCTTTTAAATGGTGTATATAATACCCCTTTTAATATTATATCTTGAATAAATCATACTTACCGATATTTTATGTTACACCACAGTTACTTTATTCATTTTATTTATGACTTAAAAGTTCCCAAGTGGTAAGGGTTATGTTTCAATCTCATTATAATCGGGATCATTTATACTTGAATTTCGATTATGGGAAAAACGTTTAAAAGTATATAATAAACCAATTTAATTTATATATAATTTTTTTATTCATGAAAGTTTTATGTAATATTACCATTTTATTCTCTTTTTTATTTATTACTATTGATAAATATTTAAGAAATGTTGACTTTATTTCTCTCTTTAGTCAAAAATTACTTTCCATCCATATCCATGTTTTCTAAAAATATTTTCAAGAGAATTATTAAAATTATAAAAATGATTTATTAAATTAATTTTTATATATGTTTTAATTTTAACAAAAAAAATTACAAGAATCTTCTTTTTCAATTTCTGAATCATGTGCTTTTTAACCATTTTACAACCACGTGAAAGGAATGTTTCCTTCAAATTATTTGGAATGTATGTAATTATCCACCATCAAGAACAATATATTTCTTGATGTTTCATTTATAAATTTCCATGTTTATTTTTAAATGAAATTTTTTATATAATATTTTGAATTTGTTTTTAAATTTTCAAGAAGTGATTTAAAGTGAAATGGGTATTTTTATCAGGAAATGTTCCTTGTATTCTTTTAAAAAAATCATCAATAAAGAAAAAAATTTATGTTATTTATTTCCTAAAAATTATGTATTTATGTCTCTAATATATGTATCTATCATATTATCCCTTTATTTAATTAGAAAATACGTTCTTTTTGTTCATCTGTCAAATTCATTCCTTATGAAATTTCTTTTGATTATGTTATGAGATAAGATTATACATCCCATTTCATTCTAGGTGTAACTATTATGTTTATGACTTATAATTGATTTAATTGTTTTAAAAAACACAATCATAAACATGTTATGATGGGTGTGACCTGATATAATTCAAATAAATTGGGTAAATCTTTAGTCACATGAGGTGACATGTATGAGATTTTGGAGTAATCCCAATCTGTTGTGGGACTTTATCTACCATATGATATTGTCTAGGTGTTTACCCTTATCTCATGTTTATTTCATTTTATATGATGTTGTCACATTTTATAAAAATACTTTTTCTTATAATACCATGTTATTTATGTTATTATATCATGTGATTATTCATGAGTCTTCTCTTGTATGATATCATGTTATACATTTGACTCAGAAGTTATGTTTCTTTATCATGTTTATTCCCATAATAATATTTTTAGATCACCATTTTTTCTATGTCTTACCCATGTTATCCAATTAAGTTATAGGCGCTCAAAAGAATTTTGGATAACATTATGGAGAATAACATAAAAAATTATTTTAGTCATACTATAATGTTTTATGAACCTATTCTTTTAAAAGAACTAAGACTCGTGATATTTGGGTTTTAATTAATATTTTTTTATGTAAAAATAATATAATAATATGTGGTAAAGTATTAAGTTTCTATAATTTGTATCATAGTGATGTTTTAGATAAAATTTGGAAACTAGGATGAGAAAATTTTAGTGGGAACCATAGGTATTAGTCTTTGGATAATTTTTAGTATAGGAAAATATCTAGGAATTTTGATGTATGATAGAGAAAGTGGTTTCTATGATATTATATCCCTATCTAGATATTACAAGTTTATGTGACTATATAACTATTTTACTTAGGCATAATAACCCCAAAAATGGTGTGTTAAGTTGGACTTGATCGTCACCTAGTGCATAAAATGGGACTTATTTCCCACCTATTTTGACACTCCTAGGGGATATGATTTGGATATTAACAAAAATATTTTAGAACCACTATGAAGGAAATGAAAAATTTATTTAATTAGAAAACCAAATAGGAAAACATATCTGGGAAAACCTGGACTGAAACCTATAGACTCATAAGTAAGTATTTATTTATAATTGATTAGTAATTCCTTGTAGTTTTATAAGTTTACCTTTGATATGTTAATAAATTATCATATTATTTCTTATAATCCTATTTTTTAATGGCATAAAATTAGATAAATCATGTCAAAAACCTATATAATGGGAAATTTAATAATCTCCCTAATAAGATGACTAACCTAATGGGAACTAAAGTTAAACATCTAATGATCATGCCAAATGAGCTATCTCAAATTATTATTAACAAATATAACATGGATAAATTTCCAAAAATATAAAATAATATAGGTATGACATATCATATAAGTTCAAATGTTAAATATGATAAATAATATAATATCAAATTTCCCACATATCATAAATTTGGGAATATGTGCCATGGAAAATGTGTTAAAGGAAGTGAAAGATACTTTATGTGTAGGATAAGAGGGTACAAAGAAGCTAATTGATGAATAAAAATAAAAAGTATTGTTAATAAGATGTACGTAAATAAAGTTCAATCTAAGTCAACACTAACAGATCAATTTTGTAGATATGGGTAACATGGTGATTATCCAAGTCAATTACATAATCCAAGTATTAATTTTTAAGGGTCTCAGTTATGATAACCATTGATGTGGAATGATTTATTAATTTAGGTTATGTAATTAAAGAATCATGTTGTTGAACTGTTTTAATTAGTGGTATTCTGGTTATAATAATCATTAAACTTCTAAGGATCATTCTGAATTTGATTTTCTATAAATATTTTTAATAAGATATTGAATGGTGATAATTACCTATAATGGCGATTTAATGGTAATGTGATATTTTATATAAAAACAGGTGATTGATCAATGTATAATATTATATATATACTTAATGTTGATGATATTATATTCTTTTATGATTATTTAAAGTCGTGGGAAAATATATGTTGTATAGAAGACATTAGTGGTCAAAATAGGTTTTATGATTAATGTTTTTTCAGGATTTTTATAATATTTTTTGAAATTTTAATGTAATTCAATAAATATGATTTCAAATTAGTTACAACCTATATTCCGAGAAACAACCAATCACATCTGGCAGGGCTATGGGGTATGAACCTGCAACAAATGGACAAAAAGAGTGAAATTCAACCTACTAAACTAAGATGTGTACTATTTAATATAATTTTTTTACATAATAAAATTTATGAATAAATATTAAGTAAATTTTGGGAAATAAATTTTAAGATCAATTATTTTTGAATTTTTAGGATTTTAAAGTGATTAATGATATTTTAAGAAATGTTTCAATGGTTTGATGTATATGATACCATTAGATATAATTTTTTATATAACATGAAAGTCTATTTGGGGAGATAATAATTAAATCCTTGATTGTTGAGGGTATTTCGGAGGCACTTTTATTGAGAGTGACTTCCCATTATTCAATATTGTTGGGTATTTACAAGAATGTGACTCCTCCTCCCATATAATTTGGAAGCCACTCTCCTCTCTATTTCACATTTAAAAAACCCATTAGTTTATAAAATACCATCCCAAATACCTTCCCTACTCCCTTTAACACATACAAGAGACCTTGTTTTGATCAAAAATCTGATCTTGGTCAGCTTTATGAATAATACTAAAGAGGCGCTCAGAATAAGAGGTGTCATTCTTAATCAAGAAACATTGATTTATTTCTTTTTACAACTAAATGAAATTTTTATTAATGATTATGATATAATAACAACCTAATATACCATATAATATTATTTTATTATATTAATTTCATAACCTAAGTCCATATTCATTTTCATCGAATGGGGAACAAAACCATTATTCTCATGTACAATAGGTTACTGCCACATGTATGATTTAATTAGTTTTCCAAAATCACCTCACAAGACTATTTATGATAATATATTTAATTAATATATTTTTTATTAATTAAATATTAATCATTCTATAAAATTTATATTTCATATAATTTCTTTCACTACCATCTGTTGATAATCATAACATTGTTCTTATACGGCGGACAACCGCCTCATAGAGCAATGTGATTTTTTTACTACATAACATGGATGGTATATTTAAGTGTATCTAAATAAATAATATGATATTTATAATATAATTATAATTATATAAAGATAAAATAACACTTAACTTCTTTTCGACAAGATCATTGGAAAATAGAAGCATTACTGAAGCATATATATGGTTTATTGTCTCCATGATTGTAGCGTTGTCCCTTTTTTAATAACCATACATCTTGATTGGTTTTTGAAACATAATTTATGTATAGAAATTATAATTATTTCTTGATAATTATTATTTATATTATTAATTAATAATATCTTTGACCTTAATCAACTTTCAAAAGTGGTTTTGGACATATAAGTCGAACATCATTAAAACATCTGACTTGAAACTAAATAAATATGTAATTGAAAATAAAAAGACAACAAATAAAATAAAAGGAATAATAAACATAAAAAATTTTGTTAATAAATTATATAATTAAAATATGTTTATTATTCAATATTATCAATAATGCACAAGAGGAATCATTCTTGTGGTAGGGATTCTATCTCAAAACTTTCTTATTTGAGACACGTGTTCTTTTATGAACTTAATTCTATTTAAATGGTGTATGCACTACACTTTAAAATATTAGATAATGAATATTTAATAATTCATGACATTTTATGTTACAATTTACTCAATTCATTCGTGGGAGTTATGATACAAAATTTACTATGCGATAAGGGTTATGTTTCAATATCATTCGAATCGAGATTGTTTATGATTAAATTTTAGTTAAAGGAAATTACATGACCATTGTATAATAACACCCTTTAATTGAATTATAATCCTTTTATTCGCGAAATTTTTATTTAATTGTACAATTTTCATGTCTTTGGTACTTAAAAATATTGACAAGATATTTTTAATAATGGATGACTTCACTTCTTTGTTAGGTCAAAGTCGTTTTTATTTAATATCCATGTTTTTTAAAAATATTTTCAAGAATATTTTTAAAATTAACCAAAAAAATTTCTCATGAAATTTTTCCCATGTTTTGAAATTTAACAAAACATCTTAAATGGAAGATTCTAATCATTTTTTGAATGAATCACATTTTAACCTTTTTACAACAGTTTAAAAGGAATGTATATTTTAACTTAAATGACATGTAAGGAATTAACCACCATCAATAACACTAGATTATTTGGGAATTTCATTATAATTATCTATAGATATTTTTAGTGAAAATATTTCCTATAATATTTGGAATGTTATTTAATATTTTAAGGAAGTTATTTCAAAGTGAGAAGGGTATTTTTCTCAAGAAATGTAACATTTTAAAGAAATTTTCATCGATGATGAAAACCTTTTATGTTATGGATTAATTATTAATTATCTATATATTTATCACACATATATACATATATTATTCCACCTTACTTTGATAGGTTAATACATACCTTATTTCCATCTCTCAATTACTTCATAATGGCTTCATCAATGAAACTTCCCCTACGAGACCAAGAATGAAACCCTAACTCATTCCCTTGATCCTTCACTGATGTGGTGGATGAAGGAACTATCATGAATCCTATGTCTGGCGTTAAGGTTAATGTGTTGTCTCATCTGTGCTTTGACCCAAAAACATTTTGACACTAAAGACAACCAAGTATTTATTTTTCTACAAATGAGTTAAATATCATTTATTTGGATTTACAGTTTATTCTTATTCAGAAATTTATTAAACCTAGGATATCATTGAATCATTATAGAAATTATCTTAAAGATATTGGATTTTTGAGCTTTCATAATGGTTTATTGAACTATTCCAATGTCTTATTTCACCTATCTTTTGAGGATGAGTAATACAAACTTTGGGTGAGGTTCTCATTGTCATTTGGGGTTACCTTATGAATGTTCTTAAATGGATAGTTGATTTCAATAATTACACCGAATATCCAATTTTTCTAGTATGGATAAGTTTCCATGGAATACAGCTTCACTAATTCAAATAGTCTACCCTATTTTCGATTTCTATCCTTACTGGAAATCCATTAACGCTGTAATTTGTAATAAGGAATCTCTCAAGACCCTCAGTTTCAAGGTATATACTTAGATTGATGTTTCTTAAGTTCTCCCATCAAAAAATGGGATTTAGAATCGTAATTATGGATTCATTCAGGAATTGGTATTTGAGAACCTCCCTTGATACTATATCTTCTGTTATAATCATGTCCAGACGAAGAAGGACTATGATAATGGGGCAGCACAACCTCTATCTTGTAACCTTACATGGGTAGAAAATGTAAAACATAATTGGGAATGGTATGGTTTAACGATAGTATTACAATTGATTCTCCCCCACTGAGTATCAAGACCCTTCTAGAGGGTATAGTGATACTATTGAGAAGCCAATTGAGGATAAGGATTTAGTTATTGATAAAGAACAGCCTGGTAAATCTATGAATCATTCACTAGAAGTTAGTAATATTTCAAATTTTGTTGAAGATGTCCACATATCCATATAATCCTCCACTAATTCTCAAAATTACATATGATATCAAGAGGATACCAATGAACCTGACAAGGTATCCCAAGAGTAGTATAATTTCCACTATTAATCTAATGAATCATTAAATGATGTTGGTTATGAATCTTCTCAGGTTGAGGATGATTATTTGAGATTTTTCTCTAAGAAAAGAAAAAAATAAATGATTTAATCAGAGTGTTTTATAACTCTGAATTTCAGAAAAACTCAGAAACATAGAGAACATTATTACGTAAAAATAAAATTTTACATGATATCCTTTGATGATATTAGGCCTCAAAAAATAGATCTCATCCCACATCTAATTGATAATAAACCATCTTGTACACATGCTGGTGAAGTTTCCTAGATAGGATTTTCTTTTGATGGTGATGTTAATCCTAAATTTAAAGATGAATATAGGGTCCCAGAGAATATAGGGGAGGTTCTGATGTCAAAAATAGAGGAACATGATATAGATCTATTATAAAAAAACAATAATGGTGGTGTCATTGTGTAATTTTATCTTTAAACCATATTATGAATGTTTTCTTAAATGGTGGAATAATATAAAAAAAATCCCAATTTAAATTATAGATATATTCCACAGAAATGACATTGTTAATTTTTTTAAGGCTAAATTTTTATTTTTTGATGGAATATAATAGTTTTGAATCATTTTTAATGGTGACACAAATTGTGAATTCAATTGTCTTAATATTAATGTATTGATTTCCATTTCAATTATAAGAACTGCTTAGTTTTTTTATTTTTATTTTTATTAGATGCTGGTATTAGATAGAAGATTAATATTCTTATACATTTTAGTTCTTTTATGGATCATTTTATAGTTTCTTTATGGAATTCATTGCATGTTTCAATGTTTTAACTTTGTAAAATATGAGATTGGGAGAATCTTGACATAGGCTTTCTTGTTCTGCCTATGAATATTAGACTGGTTTTTCTTCTTGTTTTGAGTAGAGTATTGGGGAATATTGTTAACATCTTGTGCATATCTCCTCATATCTTGAAGTATTTATTTAATTGATGATTTTTATTTCTTTGTCATTACTGAAGGTTAGCTAGGTAATTTTTCATGTCTATCTCTATTGATTATGAGATGGTAGATCAAATAGAAATGGATTTTATTATTTATTGTATAGTGATTAACTTGATGCTAGGTTCTCCACGTTTAATGTATATTCTATTAAAAATTTATATATAGACTTAGATAAGGATATGTAATGCTTTTTATTACATCATGGTTTTCAAATAATGGGAGGAATATAGTTCTCTCTTCAATAATTGGTATTATATAACATTTATGTACGTAATCTCTTTAAGTTTATTTTTGGTGAAAACTCTTTTCACCTTGTATTATAATTATAAAATTAACTTTTCTTAATAAATTTTTTAGGGTGTGTGAGTTGGCATACAAATTCATATCTCTAATTGTCCCAAAAAATATCATGCACTCGTTTCATTCCATGGATAATTCTTATGATTATGCTTTATAATTAATTTCCATTTTTGGAACAAATAATCTTGACAATTTTATGATATATGTTCCAATATAGTACTCTAATAAATTGAGTAAATATTTAGTCTCATTGTATCATGTTTGGGGTTAGAGAGTCAACTGAATCTGTTATGGCACTTTTTCAACCATGTGATATTTTTTTGGTAGTTATCCATGACTCAGGTTTATGTCAGGTTATGTGTTTCTACCACATTTCTTATCAATCCATGATCTTATGATACCATGTTTTTATGTTATGATCAACGTGATTATTTTTTAGTCTTATCGTTTATTATATCATTTTATAAATTTGACTTACATGTTTTTCTTCCTTATAATGTTTATTCCCATATTGGTATTTTTAGCTCACCCCTTTTTCATATGTATCCCCTAGGTTATCCCATATAATTTTAGGAGATCAAAATGACTTAGTAGTTAATTATAGGGAATAAAATAATGGAGTTTTAGTTTTTTCCCCACTGTGTTGTTTTATGAACCTAGACATCCAAAGACACTAGACCTCACAATCATCAAGTTTTAATTAATGTATTTTTTTCAGAATTAGGTAATAATATGTGTTAAAGACTTAGGATATTATAAGCATGCCTACGCAACTCAAATGATGAATATGTAGAAAAAGTATATCTTTATTCATCATTGAATTCATTCTTACACAGTCAATCATCCTTACACACTCCATAGAGTGATCTTTATGGTGCAAATCTAATGATTCTTGTGATATAAAATCTTAATCAAAATTGAATTCATACCCATAAAATATGGCTACAGAATTATTCCTAGATAGAAAAATACATGTATATATTATAATTCATCCATATGTAAACATCACTTAGTCATTTTAGCTCCACATCCAGAGGGTGTTCCTTTATTGGATTTATATTCTCACTTTATTTAACAACATCCTTATCATGTATGATATCCAATTCCAACTTCCCCATTAGATAGTAGCTTCTAAAAAATCATATATAATTATGAAAACATCCTTCAATAATTACAAAGGGTATGTAAATGAAAAATAAATTATAATTTTATCAATTTTCATTAATATTATAATAATATATTATATTTATATATGTTATAGGAATCAAATATAGTTAGTGGCCATCATTTTCAATTCATAAGTGATATCGATGTGGATGAACCATATGTATAATGTATGTTTATTTTCTATGTTATTATTTTGATTATTCATTTTAGAAGTATAAATAAAATTATTTTTCTATTCCTAAAGTGATTATAGTAAATATAAACATGTATCTCACATTGGAGTGTCATAGTCAATGTAATGTCACCTACTTGGTTCACCTGCATTATGAATTGCATGGGTATATACATAACTCTAGTAAGCCTCTTAATATTTTAGTGGATGATAAATTATAGTGGAGGTATAATAATATCATGGGAAAA
>CAUJRU010001783.1:0-51205 GCA_963277665.1 Viscum album
AGGACAGTTAAAATCATAAAAGGAAGCATAAAATTTTTAATCCAAAATGACCATCAATAAATTCTTAGTTGAAGAGTTAATATAGAATCCATTTTGTATTATTCTTTCAAGAAACATTTATAATACATAGCTAAAACCAAGAAGTTGTAAATCTCGAATACATTTTTGGGTTCCTCCCATGATATGAATACCATCAAATTTTTCAAATAAACTAAGATAACATGTTCTAAGACTATGAACCCAAGTAATATCACTTTTGAAATCAAGATTTAAATCTTTTAAAAACTTTCATAAATTCATTGATTCTTCTATATATCCAAAACTTATCTCAAATGAAGTACTTGATCTTGCACATTTTTCTAATAAACAATGATTTCATGCATTAATACCATAATTAAAGTGTTGAGATACTGGTGTAATATATTCTTCATTGGTCCCATAAACACAAAACAATAAATGGTCATGCTTAATGGATAACTAGATACTTATGGTGGTCATACCTACTCTTGAATGTGGTATTTGGAATATTATACATCTTGAACCTAATATGGTGGTAACAATACTAATGTTCAATACTAAAAAACTATATTTCCACTTTCAACTAATCATATAAATCATCAATGTAGAGAAGCAGGTACATTTTATTGATCATAAAATGATTGTGTTTCTGGTAATCTATACACAAGTGAAGGGTTCCCTTACCCTTCTTGGTGAAAAAGCACCAGTTCTACCCACGTTGACACATAAGTCCAAATAGATCTTTGAGAAATACAATCATAAAAATTATTCATTAATTAATTTAGTTAACCTAGTAGAATATAGTGTTATGGAATAGTTATTAGGTTTCTACCCAATTCCATATCGATATCGAACTCTACCTACCTCTCTTGTAGTAGGCCAGAAATTTCTAACCAAAAAACTTCTATGAATCCACTAGATATTAAAGAAGGTTCAATAAAGTAGACTTTCTTTTCTAGTTCATAATCATATGAGTATATCATCATACCCAACACTAAAATATGATGTCTCTCTATACCATACCTAGGGTCCCATTCTCTTAGGGTAACACACAACTTCCCTTAAAGGGTAGTAAAGGACACTAGCTGATGATAACAGTCAATTCAAGATTTATAAGAATCCATCGATTCTAATAAAAAAATAACATCCAAGGGATTAATTTCATGAAAGAAAAGGTCTTATATGATCTTTATCTATGATAATAAAAAATCATATGAGGATAATATGATACCCTATTGATGCCGAAATTACGGAAAAGTGAGAACAATGGGAAAGCATTAGGGGCTGCCTCGTGAAGACCGCTCGCGGAGCCCCTGTGGCCCCATGACAGGTGAAGAGCTCCCCCTTCGTAAACCCGCCACGGAGCAAAGAGGTGGGATTCTTTGTGAACCCCTTTGACATATGTGAACCCGCCACAGAGCAAGGAGGCAGGATGCTCTGCGAACCCCTTTGACATTGGTGAATCTGCCACGGAACAAGGAGGTGGGATGCTCCGCGAACCGATTTGACATTTGGGAACCCACTGCGGATCAAGATTTGTCTTCATGCTGAGCGAGCTCTGCTTTGTGGCGCCTCTTGCCTATAAATACCAGGCTCCCCTCGAGCCCAAAGGACGGATCCTCTGACCTTTCACCTTCTGAGCTCTCACATCGCAAATCAATTTCTGCTCTGTGAACCATGAGCTTTTCAAGGTACTTTTTCATCGCGAAGTGTCTTCCCCTTTTTATGAATTCCACCCCTCTTCAAAGAGGGATACCCTTCGCAGAGCCTACAGGCCTCCACAAAGGAAGTAGATCCCCAAAGGGACTCAGTCTTTGCAGAGCACTTGTGCTTAACTAATTACCCTTCATGCACATGTGACCTGCATGCTAAGGCAGGGTCACTGTGCTTCACGAGGCACATTACTTTGCAACATTATGCTTCACGGGGAACCCCTGCTTCAAGATGCATTGCTCTGAGAATTCCTTCCCACTTCATGAATCACCTTCTATATGCACCTATTCCCTATTCCTAGGCCAAGCCACTCCACTTCATGAAGCACATCCCTTCACGAAGCCCCTCCACTTCATGGAGCACCAGAGCTTCACAAGGCTTCTACCTATGAACCTCTTTCCTCTGAAACTCATTTTCCTGTGTGACCCTTCAGGTTTTCATGAAGCAATTTCAAAGTCCCTTGGGAGGTACTTTGTATTGCATTGCTTCACCTCATGCTTCTTCGCATAGGCACGCTGTAATGTCCCGGTTTCAGAAGCCACCCAGAGGCGCCCCATACCCGGTTGGTCACATAGACTCAAGTGAATTTCCTTGAATGCTAGAGGTTGCTGACTAGAAGCAACGGCCTTGGGTGTGATAGTGGGGAAACTATGCCCTCATTGGAAGAGTAACACAGTAGAAGAGAAACAAATACACAATAGTGGAAGTAGTAATATCCAACGACAGTAAACAACGGAAGATTGAAATGATAAACAACTGGAGAACATATATATAAAGTGATGCATGGTACATATATGTCTAGGAAAATATTCAAACAAGCCAAAATTCTGGAATAAAACAATGATAAACCAATGTGAAAAATAAAGTAGATAAACTCCTCAGCATCACAAGCCATAGCTTGGTCCCATGCTCTCCATATCCACAGCAATCAAGAGCCTGAAGTAGAAGGGCGCTTGACCTTGTCTATACCTGCAACAATATAATCTATTTAGGCCCAAAAGCATGACCCAAACAGGGTGTGAGACTAAATCCTAGTAGGCAACCACCCAAATATCTATGCCTAATAGTCAGTGAATAAATGGCAGGTAAAAGTATAGAAAGCAGTAAATAGGAAAGTACTCAGCAGAAAACAATCTACAGTCCAATTATAAAGAAATATCTAATCAAAGCAGGTAACCCTTTGGGAAGTACTCATAGCCTATCCCCTCTGGTCCTACCTAGCAGATACAATTAACCCTCTGGGAAGCACACACAGTCTCACCCCTCTGGTTTTGCTAAAAAGTAGACTCTTTGAGGAATCACTCACCGTCAATTCCCCCTATAGTCTCGTATCATACTAAAGGCACTTTGGGGAATCACTCATCACCAATTCCCCATGTGTCCTACGTCGAGGAACTACAGACACTCTGGGGAAGCACTCAACATCAATTCCCCCTGTTTTCTCGCATCGTATAATTATAAAGTCACTCTAGAGAAGCCCTCAACATCAATTCTCCCTACGGTCTAAACACAAGGTTCTCACGGCTCTGTGTAATTAAAGCAAGTTTAGAAGTGTGTAATGGCCCAAGTAAACCTAAAGAACTACTTTTATAGCATTCTACAACATTACAACATGTCAAAAAAAGAAAATTCCATTCTACAACACTAGGCATGGAACTGGAAATAGCCTTACAGGAAAAACTAGACCAAACGGTCATAAACAGGAAAAACATGCATGGGAAATACATCCAAAGCATAGAAAATTACCCTATTCACAAACAATAACCTCTACTCAGGTATACAAGAAAAGCAGGCAAACAACATGGGAAAAACAGTAAACACACAATACCCCGTTCAAGGGTATTGGTGGAATTTTCACATAATACTCAAAGACTTTCTACAAAAAGGCACAAACCACCTACCTCGGGGTTAGGAGATCGATATACTTGAACCACGAGGCTTTAATAGCCTTAGAACACCATAGATCTATGAAAACACATAAAATGTTCAACCCGTGATAACATGGAAAAGATGAGGAATTGGAAAACGATACTCTAGAAGAAGATATAACTCACTGATATGATTCTAACGCAAATAATGGAGTTCGATTTGAAGGACGAATGAATGCTCTAGGGTTCTTCAAATATCTATGGTCGTGAGGGTTCTCTAGGACGAACAGGACCTAAAAGAAGTTGGTTCTGTCTGTTAGATGCGACCCTGGTGCGTTTAATGAAAAAAAAACAAAATACACGGCGTATACTTTTTGAGTACACGACGTGTACTTTCCTTTTCCGTACTATGCTTTAGGTGGCCTTCACATCACCCCACACGACCATGTGTGTGTCTACTACATGTCCTTCAGCGGCAAAGAAGTACATGGTGTGTACTCATAAAGTACACGGTATTACTTCAAAAATTTCCAGAAACTCCTCTTTTCTCAAAAACTCCAGAAAAAGGAAAAACAAAGCTGAAAATAAGATCTTGGTTCTTAAAAACTTCCCCCTTAAAGAAATTTGTGCCCGAATTTCCCTAGCGCAACGTAGAAGAAGAAACCTCAAACAACTCTGACCACTACGATCGTACACCGGCCTCCCTCTCCCAAGTCTCATCTTGTACTCACCCGTGCTGCCATAACACCCGTACTAGAGGAACCGACTGGCCAGAAAGAACCTTCGTACTGTGATCGACAATCTGGATAGGATGCTTCTCTAAAGATGCATCCACCTCCAAGTCAACTTACTCAGGTTGGAAAGCATGAGATGGGTATGAAAAGTAACATCGGAGCTGAGAAACGTGGAAGATGTCGTTCATATCCTGGTACCTTTGAGGTAACTGCAACCGATAGGCAACCGATCCAACTCTCTCTAACACCTCAAATGGCCCGATGTATCTCAACAAAAGCTTACCTTGTCTCCCGATCCTCTTGTGTCCCAACCTTAGTGTGACACGTAGAAAAACCTGATCCCCGACCTTGAACTCCAGAGGTCATCTCCAATGATCAGCATAAGACTTCTGACGAGATTGTGTTGTATCCATCCTCTTTCAAATCAACTCTATATGCTCTGTGGTCTCCTGAACAAGATGAGGTCCCAGTAAAGCTGCCTCTCCTGCCTCCAACCAACATAAGGGTGATAGGCATGGCCTACCGTAAAAAGCCTCATAAGGTGCCATCTGAATAGTCGCTTGAAAACTATTATTGTAGGAAAACTCCAAAATAGGTATATGCTTCTCCCAAGAAGCTTCAGAATCCATAATGCATGCTCGGATCATATCCTCAAGCACATGAATCGTACGCTCGGACTGGACATCTGTCTGGGGACGGTAAGCTGTACTCAAAAGTACATGTGTGCCCAAAGCCTTATGAAGCCCCTGCTAGACCCGAGAAGTAAAACACGCATCCCTATCTGAAACAATGGAGTGTGGAACCCCATTCAGATGTATAATCTCTTGGAGGTACAACCTCCCCATCTCATCAAAACTGAAGGTCTCCTTGATCGGCAAGAAATGATCAACCTTCATGAGCCTTTCAATGAAAACCCAAACTGCGTCATTCCCTCAAGTAAACCTCGGTAAACCAGTCATGAATTCCATCGCGACATCATTCCACTTCCACTCAGGAATGGGTAATTTCTGCAAAAGCCTTGTTGGCCACTGATGTTTCACTTTCACCTACTGACAGGTGGAACACCTCATGAAAAAACCAACAACATCCCTCTTCATACCTAGCCACCAATACTAGCGGTGTAGATCACGATACATCTTGGTAATTCCAGGATTAACTGCCCAAACTGAGGAATGAAAGTCCTGCATTAGCTCCTCACGTATGTCTGTTGGCACCCATATGCACCCCTAGAAATGAAAGATCTCATCCTTGCCTCTAGTCTATCCAGGAATAGGGTCCTCTCCTGACACACTCTCCCTTAGGAATAGGCCTTCAGAGTTTGATAGCTGCCTCATTCGTACCTGATCAATAAGGGTAGAGGTAATAGCTACAGAAGATAGAAAAGTCTTCCCCTGTCTGTCGTGGACCTCCAAATGCATCTCAGAGAACAAATCCATAAGCTGCCACTCACTACTGGCCTCCTGAACTTCCTGCATATGAGTCCTCCTACTCAACGCATCAGTCATTGTGTTGCCCTTCCCCGTCGTATAGGCAAGCTCAAAATCAAAGGACTGAAGGTACTCAACCCACCTTCACTGTCTCAAATTCAGATCACGCCGAGTGAAATTTTACTTGAGACTTTTGTGGTCAGTGAAAACCAAAAAATGCTCTCCCAGAAGGTAATGTCTCCAACAGCGTAAGGCATGAACAAAAGCTGCCAACTCCAGATCATGCGTCGAGTAATTCCTCCCATGTGGCCTCAACTGTCGTGACCCGTACGCAATGAATCTATATCCCTACATAAGCATATATCCCAGCTCGATACCTAATCCATCATAGTAGACAGTGTAACTCTTGCCTGGATCTGGAAAGACTAGTATCGGTGATGAAGTCATCCTCCCTTTCATCTCCTGAAAGGTTGACTCACAAGAATCTGGCCATAAGAACTTTGTACCCTTCTTGGTCAGACCCGTCAGCGGTGATGATAAGTGTGAAAAGTCATGTATGAATTGTTTGTAGTGCCCATCCATCCCTATAAAACTTCGCACCTCAAATACATTCTTCGGATGCTCCCAGAAAACTACTACTTTCACTTTCTATGGGTCTACTGACACTCTTGTCTCTAAGATAACATGACCCAAGAAGTGAATCTGTTCTATCCAAAAGTGGAATTTTGAGAGATTAGAATATAAATGATGCTCCCTCAATGTACTCAAAATGATATAAAGATGGGTAGAATGGTCGTGTCGAGTGTGAGAGTAAAACAAGATATCATCCACAAAAACAAACACAAAGGAATCCAAGTATGGATGGAACACTCAGTTCATCAGTTCTATGAAAACTTTTGGCAGGTTCGTGAGACCGAATGACATAACCATATACTCGAATAGACCATACCTGCTTCAGAAGGATGTGAGAGTTATATCAGATGGTATAACACACAACTGATGGTAATCAAACCTCAAGTCAATATTGTTGGATCTGAATCTACATATTATACACAAGAGGGGGGTGAATTTTGTATTTTGTAATTTTTTGATAAATCTTCTCTTGAACGAGTTTTGTCCTTTATACTTTATCATATTTGATCATGCATTGGAAAAAGTAAAATTAAGAACACAAAGACGTATATTGGTTCATGGAACAGAAATCCCCTAGTCCACTCCACAAACGCTCTACTCCGCGAGCTTGGTGATTTTCACTATCTGGTTCTCTTTTCCACAGACCGATTCACAACTGAGTACAGGCAGTTGACACCTTTACAATACAAGGAAAAACAAAGCCTTCTGGTTCAAACACGAACCTACACATCTTAGAATGAGAAGCCGGTTACTCAAGAATAAAAATAATTTTCGAAAGAAATTTCCAGTTGATCTTCATAATTGCAACAGAACGCAATTGACAGTAGATGGATCGAAGTCTCTAGAAATATTGATCTTTAAGATGAAGCAGTTCTGAGTTGATCTAGTTGTAGTAGATATAGAGATAAAGTTCACAACCTTAGAAGTAGTAGATCCACAGTATATATTCGATGTAGAATAGGTGAATCTTCTATCGAGTTCCTTCTTCTTGAACAAACAGAGCTTTTACTCTCCCGTTGAATCAGCAGATCAATCGTGAATAGTTACAATCTTTGTTTTTCACCTTTTTCAATAATAGATCGATCACATCCCCTTTTTACCTAGTGTTTTAGAGAGAACATATATAATAAAACATATCTCCTGCATAATTAGATCCATAAAAGTTGCCTTCTGATTCACGATATTCAAAAATTTGAATTTACAGAGAAGTCGTAACTTCCCTTAAGACTCAGCATAAAAAGATCCTTTTAATTAGATCTTAAATCCATTAATAAAACAGATTTGAATCAGTCAAAGTCATAATTTAAAAATGACTTTAAATCCGGCTTGAAATCCGCCCAGAAATCAGCTTACTGATCGTTTCACATAAATATCGTCTGCCAAAAGTTCCGACGCCAAACGTAAAGTTGATGACGTGGCCTCCAAACGTAGGGTTAATAACATAGTCTTCAAACGTAGGGTTGACAACGTAAGGTTGAACACAAACGTAGGGTTGATCATCCATACTTTTTCTTCAACATTCAAATGTATGGTAAAATATCCATACTTTTACTTGATCCATACTTTTCCAAGAACTTATGGTTGTTCACAAAAGTAAGGTTGATGAACCATACTTTTGAGAAATAAACCTAACGTTTAAAATTTACGTACGGTTCTCCTTCCATAATTTGCTGATAACCAAAATGTAGGGTTCCCTCCTAACGTAAGGTTCTTCTTCCATACTTTACAGAAAGAGTATGGTTTTTTAACCATACTTTTCTCTTATCTCAAAAATTATACATACTTTTCATCCTTATGCTACGTTAATCCACATAGGGTATGAACAGTGATTCCAGAACGTGCTAAAATAGATTCTGCGCTATATTCATCTATGTAAGATGTGAAAAATGAATCCAGAACGTGCTAAAACAGATTCCGCGCTAAGTAATAAATTATCGTTATTTCAAGAGTAAAATAAATTAATAAACTCCTGCAAAATACTAAATAAAACCATTAGAAAATAACTAAGAGTATTTGTGAGCATCAAAATTATCATAAAGATACAGAGTATTATTTTCAATAATCTCCCCCTTTAAATAACATTAATACGTATTGTTGAAAATAATACTTTGCTCAACAAATATTTGAGAACACCAGGGTTCATCAAAGCTGATCAAAGAGATCATAAATCCTAGGAAAGGGATATCGGTTCTTGACCGTCAACTAGTTCAACTTCCAATAATCCACACAAAGCCTGATGTTACTGTCTACCTTTTTTGCAAACAGGATAGGAGAACCCCAAGGAGAAGTATTGGGTTGGATGAAACTTTTTTTCTGTAACTCCTCCAACTACTTCTTGAGCTCCTGAAACTTAGGTGTAGCCATCCTATAAGAAGGAATGGACACCAGTGTTTCTCCTGGAACAAGATCAATCGAAAATTCAACCTATCACTCTGGAGTCAAACCTAAAAAGTCCTCTGGAAAGACATCCCTGAAACGATCCACCACTGGAGGAAAGTATAACTGTGAAGTCCCCTGGTCATCCAGATATATACTAGAAATTTGGGTTATAACTCCTCCTAGCCCATGATGATTTGGACCTAATATACTCACCTGGACATCCCACTTTATCTTCTGAAGAAAATATCCACCCTCTGGTGATATGAAACTCACCCTGCAGCAATAACAGTCGACAACTGCCTGGAAGGGAACTAGCTAGTCCTTTCCGAGAATGGAATCATAGCCTATCATCTCTAGGACATAGATATCCCATAATAAGTGACACCCACCAATCTCTAGTGGTCACTCCTTACACTATCATACACTAGCCATTCTAGTCTCCAATGGAGTTTCTAGCATCAAGATATCAGCAGAAAAAAAGATACAGAGCCCAAGGCTCTCCACGAAAGAAACAGATATAAAACTATGCATAGCACCAGTATCGAAAAGAGCTAAAGATAAAACCGAGGCAACTAGGATCATACCTCGAAATGTAGAAGGTCTAGGATCTTGCTCTGCCTGGGTCTACTCCACTACAAAGGTTTGGCCTGCTCCATGGCCCTGTGACCCTACCTGACCACTCTGAGCTGATCCACTCTACTGTCACTGAAATACTGGCGACTGACCACCACGGCCACGACCTCAACCTCAGCCTGAATGGTCGAAAGAACTCCAGTTCCTAGACTTGTGATAAACTAGCGGTTCTTCTCCTATACGAGGAGTCATAGATGAACCCCTGTCACCAGCTGCTGGTGAAAAGATCTGACGGAAATGCTAAAGGTGTCCCATCTTGCCGCATGATTAGCACTCCACTGGGTCTCTCTGAAACTATGGCCTCATATGCCCACTCTTCCCACACTGGTGGCATACCACCTGGCTACCAGAAGATGTGTCTCGCCTCCTCAAATCACTGCATGAAAACTCCCTATGGTTATTTCTATTGTCAGTAGGAGGGATGCTAACTCTAGATTCCAAGCCTCTCTGGCTCACAACTCCGGAATCCCTCAGATTGCACTCCGTGATCAGTGCCTGGTTGACGATAGAAGTGATAGAAGTCAACCTGAATATGTTCACCTGGGAATGGATGTCGTGTCTGAGACCATCCTCAAACTTACTTTCCAGGAATAACTCATCTCCTCCAAAGAAGGGTGTAAATCACTGAAGCTCGGTGAAGCATGAGGAATACTCCATGACGGAAAGAGTACCCTACTCCAGACCCATGAACTCCCGGGCTCAGTCGGCCCTCAGGGTCTCTGGATAAAATTAGTCATAGAAGATGCGTTGGAACTCCTCCCAAGCCATGACATACTGATGACCCTCCTGTGATATCACATCCTACCATCTCTTGGCAGAATCCCGTAGCCTATAGGTATAGAGCTTTACCCTCCTCTCTGGAGGTGTATCTAGATGCTCGAAGATTGTCATCATGGATTCTAGCCATGACTCGGCAGCCTGCGGTCCTCCTTCCCCTGAGAAGATGTAAGGATGTTGCTTCTGGAAAACCCGTGTCAAGTTTTTCATCGACAGGGATAGAGGCGGAGCTCTCTAGAAGGTCTGCATCATCCTCATGAATCCTTCCCTGAACTGTACATCGGTACCAGTAACAGGTATAACTGCTGGTGCCAAGACTGGCACAATAGGAGGATCTGCGGGAAGTCCCTGATCATCCATATCTGGCATCTGATCACTGCCCTATAACTAGCGGACGACCAGAGGACGTCTTGGTGGCATGACTCTGCAAGGTCAAATGCACACCTTAGATCAACATTATCAAGGATTGAAAACTAGAAGTACAGGGAGGGAACAGAAGAAAGAAAGCATTCAAGCTTTACAAAACATGACTACACGGCGTGTATAAACCTTACACGGCGTGTTCCCTTAATTCATTAACATGGGCATGTACTCCTACCTAAACTGGTCGTGTAACACCCCAAACACACTGCGTGTTGCCCTAACACACGGTGTGTAATTGAATCCTCTTCCCCTACCTAGGTCCTTCTACACAGTTAAGCCAGATGGATCTCCTAAGAAAAAACTACATGGAATGTTCAAGGTAGACATGGTGTGTATTGGACAAGCTTCACCGGGCCCGTGTTGTAAGTGACACAATCAGACACACGGATAAAACTACACAGCATGTTCTAGACGGGCATGGTGTGTATGAGAAAGGATAACACTGACCCGTGTTGTTCGTGACACAGCTGGGTACCTAGGTCAGACTACGTGATGTATTCAAGTGGGACACGGTGTGTATAAAAAGAGACTCCACCGACCCGTGTTGTTAGCTACACGGCCGGGTTCCTAGGATTATACTAAATAGCGTGTTCAACACGGACATGGCGTGTTTCCACCTAACTTTTCCCATCCTGTGTCTCTACCCACACGGCCTAAGACACGATCAGAGACTACACAGAGTGTACATAAAGTACATGGCGTGTAGTTAAGAAAAACTATTTCTTCCTGAACATAAGAACACATGGCGTGTAGTCAAAACTACACGGTGTGTATTCTGGGTTTTTCCGGACAGTAAGCCTCAGAAACTACTCCAGAACCCAGAAAATAGTGAAACGAACACTGAAAGTGCCAAATTTCAATCTGTGAGGGCCCATACTCCCCATGAATCAAAGCTTGGAATCTCAAACAAGTTATAAACAAGGTAAACAAGTCAATTATCCACCAAGTTCCAGTCCACGAGGGCCCATAACACCTCAAGAACCAAATATTGGCATTCATTCAAATAAAAACTCACATAATCAATGCTCTGACAAGAAGCAGATATTTTTATCAAGGAATCTATCATAACATCATGCGTATTATACACAATATCTATCACAACAACATGCAATTTCTAATACATCCTAGATGACCTAGAAAGAATGCATGACATGTGATTTATAGCAAGTGCCTATATGATGCATGAGATGGAATACCCTCATCTCATCGGGTTGCGATAGAAATGGAACCTCAATAACATCAACGGTAACAACAAAAAACAGGTGAATCACCCAATGATGAAATCAAATCAACTGTAAAATTCCAAAACCAGAAAAATTGAAATAACGAGGTAGATTGGATTTTCCATGTACATGAGTTAGCTACTCCTAGGAATAGCTTATTAACAAGTACCTATTCCATCCTATCTCTGGATAAAGGCCCCAAATAGTAAGTCGAGAGAAAAGAGATCCTCTAATACCACTTTGTAACGTCCTGGTTCTGGAATCCACCCAGAGGCTCCCCATACCTGGTTGGTCACATGGTCTCAAGCGCATTTCCCCAAATTCCAGAGGATGCCGACTAGCAGTGAGGTCCTTGGGTGTGATAGTAGGGAAACTATGCCCTCATTGGTAGAGTAACACAGTGGGAGAGAAACAAATACACAATAGTAGAAGAAGTAATATCCAACAACAGTAAACAACGGAAGACTGAAATGATAAAAAACTAGAGCACATATATATAAAGTGATGCATGGTACATATATGTCTAGGAAAACAGCCAAAAAATCACAATGCTAAAATAAAATAGTGCTAAGCCAAAGTGCAAAAGAAAGCAGATAAACTTTTCGGCATCGCAATTCATAGCTTGGTCCCATGCTCTCCAGCTCCACAGCAATCAAGAACATAAAGTAGAAGGGCGCTTTCCCTTATATATACCTACAACAATATAATATGTTTGGTCCCAAAATCATGACCCAAACAGGGTGTGAGACTAAATCCCCGTAGGCAACCACCCGAAGATTTGTGCCTAACAGTCAGTGAATATATGGCAGGTAAAAGTACAGAAATCAGTAAACAGGAAAGTACTCAGCAGAAAACAATCCACAGTTCAATTATCAAGCAACGACTAATCAAAGCAGGTAACACAAACAGGTAACCCACTGGGAAGTACTCACAGCCTATCACCTCTGGTCCTACCTAGAAGATACAAGCAACCCTCTGGGAAGCACAAACAGTCTCACCCCCTAGTTTAGCTAAAAATTAGACTCTCTGAGGAAGCACTCACCTTCAATTCCCCCTATAGTCTCTTATCGTACTAAAGGCGCTCTCAGGAAGCACTCGTCATCAATTCCCCCTATGGCCCGCGTCAAGGAACTATATATTCTCTGGGGAATCACTCAACATCAATTCCCACTATGGTCTCGCATCGTATAATTATAAAGACACTCTAGAGAATCCCTCAACATCAATTCTCCCTATGGTCTAAACACCAGGTTCTCACGGCTCTGTGTAAGTCAAGCAAGTGTAGCAGCACGTAACAGCCCAATTAAACCTCAAGTACTACATGGATAGCATTCTACAGCATAACAGCATGTCAGAAAAAGAACACTCCATTCTACAACACTAGGCATGGAACTGGCAATAGCCTAACAGGAAAAACTAGACTAAACGGTCATAAACAGGAAAATGTGCATGGTAAATACATCCAAAGCATAGAAAATTACCCTATTCACAAACAATAACCTCTACTCAGACATACAATCAAATCAGGAAAACAACAGGGAAAAAATAGTAAACATGCAATACCCCATTCAAGGGTATTGGTGGAATTTTCACATAATACTCAAAGTCTTTCTACAGAAAGGCACAAACCACCTACCTTGGGGTTAGGAGATCGATATACTTGAACCATGAGGCTTGAATTTCCTTAGAATGCCGTAGATCTATGAAAACTCATAAAATGTTCAACCCATAATAACTTGTAAAAGAGGAGGAATTGGAAAATGATGCTCTAGAAGAAGAGAGAACTCACCAATGCGATTTCAATGCAACTAATGGAGTTCGATTCAGAGGATGTACGGAGGCCCGGGGGTTCATCTAAGATCCGTGGTCATGCAGGTTCTCTCAAACGAAAGAGACCTAAAAGAAGTTGGTTATTTTCATCAGACGTGACCTCGGTGCATTTAATGAAAAAAATACACGGTGTGTACTTTTGGAGTACATGGTGAGTACTTTTCCTTTTCCATACTCCGCTTTAGGCATCCTCCATGTCACCCCACACGACCGTGTGTGTGGCTACTACACGGCTAGCACACAGCCTTTAACGGCAACGAAGTACATGGCGTGTACTCATAAAGTACACGACGTTTACTTCAAAAATTTCCAGAAACTCTTCTTTTCTCAAAAACTTTAGAAAAAGGAAAAACATTCCTGAAAAGAAGATCTGGGTTCTTACACATGCTAACGGATATTGCCTCTTTGCATAGCCATGCTAATGTGGACCCCTCAATGGATCTCTCCATAACACCCCCTCTCCATGGCATTTCTGATTCCTTTCCTTCCCCAAGTGGTGGGAGGTATCAGTTATGGAAGTCCTAGGGGTGCGAAGTGAACCCACCTCATCCGAGCTACAAGACGTTAAACTACCAAGCGCAATCGTCATCATCACATGACGTTAAACGGTGGCCTCACCCCATGCATTACATGTGGGGTGATCTATCTCAGACATTCTCTATGCCCACTGTTCTCCACGTAAGTGAGATCATTCCTCATATGGAATGAGATCCTCTTTATTAGAGTGGCATTTTTTCATGGGGAAAGGGCAACAACCTTAGTGTAATCTCTTAGCTTTTCTTGCCGAAGGTTGCATTTCTGCTCCTCCTCTCTTCCTAGGTTCCAAGGTCCAGAGAGGGTGGGGGGATGGATGTTGTATCCCTCCTTTCTTCGGTGTCAAATCCCTCTTCCATTGGGCTTTGTCGCCACCTGGGCCTCTACCCTGGAGTAAGTCCCAATCTCCATCCTCCCGGGCCGCGGACCACACGTAAGCCCTTATTTCCTCTTTGGGTCACTAAATATGTGTAAGCCCCACTGCACATCCCACGGATGCACCTTTTGCGACGTGATCATCAGGTCCTTGCTGCCTCTTTTTTCACACAACGATCATGACTCACGTGGGCTTAGAGTAAGCATTGATCATGACACCATCTCTGGGCAGCCTAGAGTGTAAGCCCCAAACCATGAACTACGAGGTCTTTGATCCTTTCCATGGAAATGTATGTAGGAAGACTCCATGAGGTTCAATCACACCATCCATTGGTTCTGAACCCCTTCACGTCGATTCCCACTCCACCATGAACTACGAGGTCTTTGATCCTTTCCAAATCAAGGTACATAGGAAGCCTCCCTGAGGTTCAAGCCCAAAAACCATTGGTCCCGGCCATCTTCATGTCGGTTCACCAAACACTCCATACTAAACTATGTGGACTTTGATCCTTACCAAGGCAAGGTACTTAGGAAGCCTCCCTGAGGTTCAAGCCCAACAAATATAGGTTCTGACCCCCTTTCACATCGGACCACCTTCATCCTTCATGAAGTTAAACTGCATGCACCATCCCGAACTATGTGGGCTTTGATCCTTGTCTCCTAGACAGGGTACATAGGAAGCCTCCATGAGGTTCAACCCCATCCAGTGGTAAGTCATTGTGACCCCATCCAGCAGTAATTCATTGTGACCCCATCCAGCGGTAAGCCGTTGTGACCCCATCTAGCAGTATGCTGTTATGACCCCATCTGTAGGTAAGCCGTTGTGAACCCATGTCAATGGTAAGTCATTGTCAATTTGATCCCGAAATTAAGTCGTTGTTGTCCCTTCTATTAGGAACCATATCGCCGGTTCGTCCCAATGGCGTCAGACCAACTCTCGGGCCGCTAATCATGCATAATCCCCAGTATGTCATCGGTTCGATGTCCTTCGCACACACCCTAATTTCATGCCCCAACCTGGAGGTTCCACTTCCTTCAAGTCCCCTCTATACGGTTCGCCTCCTTAGGTTTCCCATAGCTTCACCAACTATGCATACTTTGATTCCCTACCACAAGGATACATAGGAGGTCTCTTCGAGGCTCAATCCCAACATCACCATCACCCTCAAGTCAACTCCACCTCGTTCTCCATCCTCTTCATTTAATCATTCATCATTCATCCTGATTCTTACCAGGGCCACCACATCCTAGTGAGATCATGCCAATTCACCTCCTAGCATCAATGTTTCATCCAGGGGTCACACCCATTTAATCCACGCTAGTCAGTGTTCCGATCAGTCCGATCTGTATCCGCTGGATGATAAACTTGTGGGATACCCTGTGTTAAACATAATAAGTTGAGGAAAACATCATATACATGCCTATGTAATATAATTCCCCACATTCTACGTGGGATGCCTTGGGCTTCTGCACCCTCGAGAAGCCCTATAATAAGTAGAAGAAACCCAAACGCACTAGTGTTCTAATGTCTAGACACGCCAGTGATGTCCAACATGACTACTCCCCCCACTGAAGGTTGCTACCCTAGCTAGACCCCTTGGAATGTCTCGACAGAAGCAATGCAATTAACCGGTTTCCATGAAGACATGCCACTGGGAAGAGTTTCATGAACAACATCTTAGTCTATAAGGGAGACTCGGAATAGGTGACGAGTTCCGAGGAGGAATCCATGGAAGGAGGAACTGACATCCCTTCATCCTGTTTTGATCAAGAAGCAAACCTCCCTGAATAAGTGATGGATTTCACTCGCCTTTGGAAAGCAGTAATGTGGGGAAACAGCTACGTGTCCTCCATAGACGGATGTGTGCACCCCAGAAAAAGACTCAAAAATAGAAATGGTGAACCTGACATTAATTTCTTCTCCTAAATGTGGACATTAGTAGCATTTGAGGCATCAGTAGATCAGCGTGTCACTGGATCCAGTTATTTGGTTCCTAGTCCCGCCAAACAAATAGTGGTCCTGGCGTGAAACTCACCAGAAGTTTGGGTAGTCAAAACGTTGGACATCCCTGTCTACGACGTTTTCAACATGGATCCATCTTACCAGACAGGGAAGATGGAATGGAGTTGGGGTGCTGGTCGTTAATTCCTTTTATTTTAGAACTAATGGTATAATATCTTTTCTTTTCAGGAACTAAGCTGCTGCAAGAATTCAATCACCACCCATCCACCGAGGCAAGGGAAGGGGCAATGCCAATGCGGTAGTCTCACATGGCTCCACCGCTTTTGCGACAATCCCCAAATCTATAAATGCCAGGTGCCCACACCTTGTCTCCCCATCTAAATGCATTCAGAATAGGGGGATCAACGACCTCATATGTCGGTATGAGGAGGAGGGGATTATCCCAACTCGGGATATGTCCCACCATGATCTAGAGGCGTTTATGCCTCGTCACCACCGCCACCCCCAAGGACCGCGCAGGGAGCCACTTCTCCCACTTCAACGTACAATCGTTTCGGGAGCCTCTCCTTAGAACGCCTCGACAACTCTCTCCCCTACGACGAAGAGGTAAGGGATGTTTGGGCCATCCCAGTTGGGATCTTTTTTTAGAGGACCCCAAGGATGGATCCCACTAGGCCACGCCAGCACCGCCATCTAGTCCCACGAGTTGAGGAGCAGTTTATCCATGCGCATGCACCATTGGCCCCAGTCCGAATGACCTAACACCAGCGTCGGGCCAAGGAGGACACCCGCCAAGGGGATTCAATGTCAGCAACTACTATGGTTCGGTCCACCACCAACATATATCATCAACCCCTTGTGTATGATAAGCAGGGGGGGCTTGTATACCTGGCTCAGATTAAGGCCCCAACTTCCCCACGGACAGGTTGGGTCGAATCTCTCGGCTGCCGGTGTGGGTAGTGGTCGCCGCCAGTATGGAGGCCCTCCCTATACCACCACCATGGGGAATGTAGGTCTTCCCCACTTCCAAGATCAGCATGGAGTTCTGCCTTGTTCTACCCTCAATCTGAATGAGGGACCTCCCCACGATGGTGACACTCAGCATGGAAGCCTCTCCCATGCTCATTACATTGGGTATGGAGTCATTCCTCCTGGAATAGACTGTCGAGGTTGGGACATCTCACACCTAGTCAATATCTAGCATGGGGGGCCTCCCTATATCCTCACAAAAGTTGGTGAAGGTCCTCCTTGCCTTATAAATCAGAGGGGTGAAAGCCAGCTTCGCTTCACCAGCACCCAGCATGGAGGTCCTACCCATGTTCATCCCGACCAGTACGAGGACCATCCTCGCACTGATGTCACTAAGGGAAACAAGAATGGAGGTCCTACCCATGATCTTATCAGCTCGAATGGAGGTCCTACCCGCTCCAGAACTTCCCATGGAGGTCCTTCCCATGTCCCCTTTAATATTTGTCCTTGTTCTCCTCACACCCCGGCTTACTCAGAAAGAAGTCCTCTCTGCCCCAGCACCAGTACGACCGAAGCTCCTCCTCATGCCAGAAATCTACCCTATACTGAAAAACCATACTGGGGTAGGAGGGTGGGTCATCGCCATCATAAAAATAATACTGAGAAGATTTAAACTGAGGTCGAATAGGTTTTCTTCTCAGAATCTGAGGCGGAATACGACTCAGTGATGGAGCCCTCGCTGAGATCCTCTGTGTCGAAGGTTGGGGCGAGAACAAGGTGCATCAGCCTAATACTTCCAGAATGCGAGGTCCATCAGATTCCCACCTCCCTCTGTAGGTATGTAACACCCCAAGATTTCATAGTGTGTTACTTCTTCAAAATAATTCAATAACTTTCACTACATGCAACACCAAGTTCAAGCACACCATGACTTACCAAACAAGCCGTTCAAAAGAGGTTATGAATAGTATTAGATAAATTTTAATGTTTATATAATCCTTATAATTTTAGAATCCATATTATGAGTTTCTTAGATATAATGCAAGAACAAATTCATTTTCAGTATTGCACTTTTATCAACTTTAATAGTGAACCCTTTTTAAATACTATATTTTAAACTTTTTGACTAAATGGGGACATCAAAAATTTAAAATGAAACATCCCAAGCTTCTATGGTACGCTTCTCTTTGAATAATGTGATAGCGTGTGTTGTACGCAACACCGAGTTCTAACACACCATAATTAATCAAACTAGTCGTTATGAATAGTAATACCTACTTTTTGAAATTATATATATTTTATATTTGAAAATGGACTTCATTTTTGGATTCGGAATATCAAATTTAGCCTAAGGTGAAATTTTGGTACATTTCGGATAACTTTCATATTTTGATGAATAGTGAAAATTACTAAATTTTAATTAAAAACAACTTTTTTAATCAAAATAATTAATAGTGATAAATTATGAATTTGAGTGGTTTTAAAGTATATTTAGAATATATTTTTACCATTTAATATAATTTTGTTCATTGGACATAATTTTACAATTAAACCGAACATAAACAAGTGTCAATCTTTTGATAGTTATTATCTCTTAAAAACACGCTTTTTGTTTTGACAGCGGGAATTAATTTTAAATTAATTTCTGCCACTTTTGTGTTTTGAATTTAGGAAAATGGATTCCATATTTGGAATCAGGATGTTCAAATTGTGTAAATAGGTAACTTTTATTTTTAGACATTTTGAATAATTACTGCGGTAAATATTTTATTTACCATGGTTAAGGGTAAATCCGGTAAATAAGGGTTAAAAAAATAATATTATAATAATAATAAATTACCCTAAAACGTGTCTTAAACCAATTGTTTGATACATGGTCGACCATGGGCATCTTTGGGTCTATTTTGGGACCCCATGGATCCACTTGTAAGTGATAATGACACTTTATTTTAATTAAGTTAAAATGAATACAAAAATGACACAAGCATATATCTTTTAGAAAAACAATTGTTACATAGGGTCATATATGTTTGATTTTAGATTATAAATATTCATTAGAAAGCTAAAAAGATTTCCTACATAATGATATTTTATTTATAATTTTTAGACATTAAATAATTTATTTTATTTATGACACAATGATGATGCAGTAATTACTATAATAGTGAAAAATTAAAATAATTGATATTATAAATACCCAAATAAATATAATATGAAACTTTTAATGAATTAAACTAATTTTCTAGGATAATATGATATATTAGGATTCATTTAATTGACTTTGTTCGAAGTAATCAATCTGTTATGAAAATCAACTATTGAATAGTGTCAAAATTGACATAAAAGAGTTCTTAAAACAAATATTATATTATTAATTGATATTAAATTCCTAAAAATCTAAGGTTCGGCCAAGAGACTTATATCAGGATAGTTTCATCATTAATGTACCACTTGGGGGGTCTCTTGGATGTATATAGTAAGTTTATTAACCATATTATATAAAAATACAAAGAGACATTGTAAAAGTGAAACTAATTAACTTAGAGTTAATACTTAAAGATAAGGTTAATATAAGTACCCAAACCTGTCTAAATTCTATTGGTTGAGTGGTTTTAGACCTATCCCCACCTTAAACTTTGAATAATCAACTTTGGAGCCATTAGAAACCGAATATGAATTTATTATAAATTAATATTTCTAGCTTTTCCAAAGGTGCCCCTCACCCCTCTTATAAAAGGGCACTCCTCCTTCCCATTTCATCACACCTTCAAAGCCTTTTGGTTCGGCCAAACTCTGCCAAAATACTCTCCCAACATCCCTCAATACAACCTAGAGGCCTTAGTTTGATCAGAAAGCCAACCTAAGGATCCCTTTTGATCAAATCAAAAGGAAGAACCCGAAGAAGAGGTAATGATTTCACCACCCTTCTCCAAGTTCATTTCTTCTTCCACTTCTTCTTCCTTTGTTCTTACCATTCTAAAATAATAACTCCAGTATCTCACATATACTGTGATGTTATTATAAATATGGTACAACCATATTCAGTATTCTATCCACCCTTTGAATAACATGTCACCATACGTGCGTACGTACGGCTTACCGTCTCCACGTCGTGGTGTAATTGTTATTCAATATAATATTATTTGGATGGGTATAATAATGATGTGTAACTCATGTAAATAATAAATATAACATGTTAATGATTCTGTATATATGATATACCATCCATTTATATATTATTTTAATATCAAAAGAATGATATTGTCGCTCGTGCGTACGTACGGACTACCGTCTCCACGAACGCGATGAGATTCATTCTCCATCGTATCCATTCAAGTATAATTATCATTTGATGATTTAAAAATTATATTTAAGGACTAGATATAATTCTTGATATGAATAAGATACAACAACCATGGCTTATGTAACAAAACATATAAAAGAAAATGAGTAAGTTAACTCCCGAAACGACGATAATTCTAAGATATTATTAACAAATCAATGTTAAAAGATCATATATGATATCATATTATTATATATGATTCTTGTATAATTTAATAACAACTATTTCACCATTATATAGGAGGTTAACCTACCCCAACCAAGGAAAAGTACAAGGTAAGGGTTTACTTTACAACCTCTTCATTATCCAAGGTTGTTTATATGTAATAGTCTACTGGGATCTCTTTATCATCCACATCCATGTTTATTAAAAATGCATTTCAAAACATTTTTACTATTTACTAGAATATGAGTTAAAGTCATTTATACCATTTTTGACTTTTATAAGTGGTTTATAAAGGAATCTTTCGGTCGTTTTCAAAACAAGGTCCTTTTTAACCTTTTCGACAGAATTAAGGTAAGAATGTTTTTTCTTAAACTTATACGGCGGGTGTGGTTATTTTCCACCGTTATAAAATATTCAAAGCTTCCCTTACAAGCTTATAAGAATATTTTCAAGAAAATGTTTTATTTTATATGACTCTTAAATGATTTCAAAAATAGAAAGAGATATTTCTCTAAAAAGTGTTTTGATTTCATCTATGTCAACATCCTTCGACGGATTTTACGCTTATTTGAAGTTGATTTATTATAATACAAAACTTCTATATTGTATTGAAGGTTTTGTGATATGTTTGACTGTGGATGTGCTATTTTTATACCATTCATAGTTTATGGTGAAAGTATTGACATTTCGTATGCTAGTTTTTAATACGAATGTTTATGTTATGTTTAAACCTTTTCATATGGGAATGCATTGGACTTAATATGTGACGGGTGGAGCCCTCTATAGCTCCTCGATGCATCAGTAGGTCTCATGAGACAAACTAGTGTCTTGGAACAAGGCCTTGACAAAATCTTATTTGTAGTCTTGGCACGAGGCTTTGGCTATGTGGTTATGATAGTCTGGCATTATGCATTCCAACATTATGAAAGTGGTTATTGATTTTTTCATGTGATTATTCGATTAGTAGAATATCCATGTGAATAAGTAAATGGCATTATTTCATTTTATTTATGCCATACCATGTTGAAAGTTCATATTTAAAAGGCTTTTGTTTTAGTTATACATTGCCTTAAATGTTTATTCTTATTTATGAAAGTTTCCGCTATATTGTTATCCTTACTGGGCATTTGAGCTCACCCCTTTTCTATGTTTTATTTTTCCCAGGATGTGAAGAAGTAAGTTATGAATGACCTGCAGGGATTTTATGAGGGGTTAATAGTGTGGATTGTGGAAACATTATGTTGTTGTAGTAGTTTTTCATTTTATGATGTAATGTAAAACTTATGAATATATCTAGTGTTTCCAAGGCTACTAAACCAATCGGTCTTTTGAGATTTGATCTTTCTTGTGATCATGCCAATGTTATGTAATAATGCACCGACTCTGGGTAACTGGGGTCGGGGCGTTACAGTTGGTATCAGAGGAAGTTTAGTACAAACCTTGGAAGCTAGATTTAGATAAACTCTGATTAGAGAACGTAGACCTAAGATGAACTTTGAGGATTAGTATAGAAGAACTTCCTAGAATTTTGGTATTGTAGAGATTTTGTGAGTTTTCCAAGCAATACATCCCTGTCTGGATATGAGCAGGTAGAGGCGGCTCTGGCACAGATGTACCTAGGGGTAAAACCCGAAAACACCGCTTTGAGCTAGACTCGAACGGGAACTGGTGCACGACAACGGGCCTTGCTGCACTCTTGGTTACGACACTCCCGGGGGATATGCTTAGGATAACTCTCATTTTCTTTACAAATCATTTTGAAGGGATTATGAGTATATACTTCCTCAAAGAAAACATTCTTATGATTATGGATTATATCCATAAATAGTTCAATTTATGTTAAGTGTTTTATAAGTATGGGATTATGTGTTTTGATTTATAAACTGATCTAGTTTATGCCCTGGTATAGAAATGGCGCCCAGTAGAAGGAATGAGAACTCCAGAAATACACATGATTCAAAGAGAAGAAAGAATCATATCTTTCATGGTCTTAAGCTAGAATTTATAAGAGAAATAGTCCCCCATGTATTATCATCATATGAAGAAATAATATCATGTGTTGATAAGATATGTAAAGAGTTTACTGAGTCCTATGGCTTTGAAGGGAATCAAGAGAAGAAAAGGATGGAAGAGAGAAAGATGGATAAAGGGAAGAGGGAAAAGAAGAATTTTCCCATATGTGGTAACTGTGGAAAGAAACACCCTGGAACTTGCCTGAAAGGAATGGGAGTTTGTTATAAGTGTGGAGGAAAAGTGCACAAAGTACGTGACTGCAAGGGTAAGAAAATGGTTTTAAATGTACAATGCTTCATTTGCAAGGAGTTTGGACACTACGCGAACCTATTTCCCAGTCATCAGACTATGCCGCAAATGATGTTATTGGATAATAACCAAGTTATGATACTACCACAGATGAAGAGGAATGATTAGAGTTCTTATGTTGATTATGTCAATTGAGTGTTGTATCAACAATGTACTTGTTATAATAATTATGGAGTATATAAGGATTGTACTACAGTACTATTTCATTAAGGACTTGAGATTGTGTGGAACAAAGAAAAGTGACTCAATAGCAGGATAAATTTTTGGAAAATATATGGTTGAGAGAATGATAAATCATAATATAGTTCTGATACTGAGGTAGTGATTTTGGAATAATATGTGATTTTTTTGGATAAATTATATTGGATATTCTTGACTACCTTGGAACTGATTAATGATTTTTATACTCCATCATTGTTGGGGTTTAAAACATTTTTGGATTAATGAAGTATATCCAGCTTTCTATATGGAATAAGGGAGCATGAATGTAATCAATAAGGAATATGGTAATTCAGGATGTTTCAGTGTATTAAAAGAATACATGATGAAGGTATTCATATGCTATTACGGGGTAAAAAGGTTCTACATTATGTTTACCTTACTTATAAATGTTGGACTGTGAGTTTGGATAGAAGTATTTTGGATAGTTCTAGTTTGGATTATTTTGGATTGCCATAAAAGGACAACCCGGAGGTCGGGCGGCAACCCGTCGCGTCCGGCAAGGCTGCGAGACTTGAACCCGCAACCGAAGGGCGACAAGGGTGTATCACCTACCACTGGACCACGAGATGTCCTGGATTAAATAATGTAGTTTTTATTAA
Source organism: Viscum album (assembly GCA_963277665.1). Lineage (NCBI taxonomy): Eukaryota > Viridiplantae > Streptophyta > Magnoliopsida > Santalales > Viscaceae > Viscum > Viscum album. The sequence goes on from CAUJRU010001783.1 coordinate 24,151, forward strand.
AAGATCATGTAGATGAATTATAAATTCATTTATTTTTGAACCCTGTACGAATAGTATAAATAGAAATTTTCTTTACGTTCTATTATCTTTTAGAGTGAAAGATGAGTTTTTGGTGGAAATTTATTAATGGATAAAACTATAATTATAATGTAAGTATATCTACTTATGATCTTAGCCAATCTCATAAATAAATTCCTCAACATTAATAAAAGGAACTTAGAACAAAAATGTTGTCCTAGATGGTACCTTAAATCATCACTAATTTATGGCTTTGGGATTGTTGGCCTTTTCATAGCCATGTTCTCTACCACTCTCCATCAGGTAATTGATGGTTATATTTTTCTTCCATATCCATATTTTACTACATGGAACCCTAGTATGTGTTATTTTCGGTAATCTTCATACTTTCGACTCTTTATTTTAAATAGAGGCCTCATTAATTCATTTTTCGATGTGGGATTTCAACTAAGATATTTTGAAATGTCAAAAATGTGTTATCCTAATATCCTATGTTTTGTTGAACCGATGGTATTTCAAATCATCATAGATTGATGAATTTAAGGACCTCAATTTTATACTTGTTTGTGATTGATGACCTCAATCACTACCTATAAATATTTACGTTTTTCCTCCAATTATATGTCTCAAATTTCCACCAATGTTCTCCTAATCGAGATCATAATTTGGTGGTGACCCTTTCATTTCCCTTTTCCTCATATTAAGACTAAATTTTAGTAAACCAATTTCCGATGTGGGTTTTCCCACAAATATATTATCTATTTTTAAACTTTTATTTTCGAAGAACAATTTCAAATTGCGAGGACGCAATTTATTGAAGGAGGGGAGAATGTAACACCCCAAGATTTCATAGTGTGTTACTTCTTCAAAATAATTCAATAACTTTCACTACATGCAACACCAAGTTCAAGCACACCATGACTTACCAAACAAGCCATTCAAAAGATGTTATGAATAGTATTAGATAAATTTTAATGTTTATATAATCCTTATAATTTTAGAATCCATATTATGAGTTTCTTAGATATAATGCAAGAAAAAATTCATTTTCAGTATTGCACTTTTATCAACTTTAATAGTGAACCCTTTTTAAATACTATATTTTAAACTTTTTGACTAAATGGGGACATCAAAAATTTAAAATGAAACATCCCAAGCTTCTACGGTACGCTTCTCTTTGAATAATGTGATAGCGTGTGTTGTACGCAACACCGAGTTCTAACACACCATAACTAATCAAACTAGCTGTTATGAATAGTAATACCTACTTTTTGAAATTATATATATTTTATATTTGAAAATGGACTTCATTTTTGGATTCGGAATATCTAATTTAGCCTAAGGTGAAATTTTGGTACATTTCGGATAACTTTCATATTTTGATGAATAGTGAAAATTACTAAATTTTAATTAAAAACAACTTTTTTAATCAAAATAATTAATAGTGATAAATTATGAATTTGAGTGGTTTTAAAGTATATTTAGAATATATTTTTACCATTTAATATAATTTTGGTCATTGGACATAATTTTACAATTAAACCGAACATAAACAAGTGTCAATCTTTTGATAGTTATTATCTCTTAAAAACACGCTTTTTGTTTTGACAGCGGGAATTAATTTTAAATTAATTTCTGTCACTTCTGTGTTTTGAATTTAGGAAAATGGATTCCATATTTGGAATCAGGATGTTCAAATTGTGTAAATAGGTAACTTTTATTTTTAGACATTTTGAATAATTACTGCGGTAAATATTTTATTTACCATGGTTAAGGGTAAATCCGGTAAATAAGGGTTAAAAAAATAATATTATAATAATACTAAATTACCCTAAAACGTGTCTTAAACCAATTGGTTGATACATGGTCGACCATGGGCATCTTTGGGTCTATTTTGGGACCCCATGGATCCACTTGTAAGTGATAATGACACTTTATTTTAATTAAGTTAAAATGAATACAAAAATGACACAAGCATATATCTTTTAGAAAAACAATTGTTACATAGGGTCATATATGTTGGATTTTAGATTATAAATATTCATTAGAAAGATAAACATATTTCCTACATAATGATATTTTATTTATAATTTTTAGACATTAAATAATTTATTTTATTTATGACACAATGAAGATGCAGTAATTACTATAATAGTGAAAAATTAAAATAATTGATATTATAAATACCCAAATAAATATAATATGAAACTTTTAATGAATTAAACTAATTTTATAGGATAATATGATATATTAGGATTGATTTAATTGACTTTGTTCGAAGTAATCAATCTGATATGAAAATCAACTATTGAATAGTGTCAAAATTGACATAAAAGAGTTCTTAAAACAAATATTATATTATTAATTGATATTAAATTCCTAAAAATCTAAGGTTCGGCCAAGAGACTTATATCAGGATAGGTTCATCATTAATGGACCACTTGGGGGTCTCTTGGATGTATATAGTAAGTTTATTAACCATATTATATAAAAATACAAAGAGACATTGTAAAAGTGAAACTAATTAACTTAGAGTTAATACTTAAAGATAAGGTTAATATAAGTACCCAAACCTGTCTAAATTCTATTGGTTGAGTGGTTTTAGACCTATCCCCACCTTAACCTTTGAATAATCAACTTTGGAGCCATTAGAAACCGAATATGAATTTATTATAAATTAATATTTCTAGGTTTTCCAAAGGTGCCCCTCACCCCTCTTATAAAAGGGCACTCCTCCTTCCCATTTCATCACACCTTCAAAGCCTTTTGGTTCGGACAAACTCTGCCCAAATACTCTCCCAACATCTCTCACTACAACCTAGAGGCCTTATTTTGATCAGAAAGCCAACCTAAGGATCCCTTTTGATCAAATCAAAAGGAAGAACCCGAAGAAGAGGTAATGATTTCACCACCCTTCTCCAAGTTCATTTCTTCTTCCACTTCTTCTTCCTTTGTTCTTACCATTCTAAAATAATAACTCCAGTATCTCACATATACTGTGATGTTATTATAAATATGGTACAACCATATTCAGTATTCTATCCACCCTTTGAATAACATGTCACCATACGTGCGTACGTACGGCTTACCGTCTCCACGTCGTGGTGTAATTGTTATTCAATATAATATTATTTGGATGGGTATAATAATGATGTGTAACTCATGTAAATAATAAATATAACATGTTAATGATTCTTTATATATGATATACCATCCATTTATATATTATTTTAATATCAAAAGAATGATATTGTCGCTCGTGCGTACGTACGGACTACCGTCTCCACGAACGCGATGAGATTCATTCTCCATCGTATCCATTCAAGTATAATTATCATTTGATGATTTAAAAATGATGTTTAAGGACTAGATATCATTCTGGATATGAATAAGATACAACAACCATGGCTTATGTAACAAAACATATAAAAGAAAATGAGTAAGTTAACTCCCGAAACGACGATAATTCTAAGATATTATTAACAAATCAATGTTAAAAGATCATATATGATATAATATTATTATATATGATTCTTGTATAATTTAATAACAACTATTTCACCATTATACATGAGGTTAACCTACCCCAACCAAGGAAAAGTACAAGGTAAGGGTTTACTTTACAACCTCTTCATTATCCAAGGTTGTTTATATGTAATAGTCTACTGGGATCTCTTTATCATCCACATCCATGTTTCTTAAAAATGCATTTCAAAACATTTTTACTATTTACTAGAATATGAGTTAAAGTCATTTATACCCTTTTTGACTTTTATAAGTGGTTTATAAAGGAATCTTTCGGTCGTTTTCAAAACAAGGTCCTTTTTAACCTTTTCGACAGAATTAAGGTAAGAATGTTTTTTCTTAAACTTATACGGCGGGTGCGGTTATTTTCCACCGTTATAAAATATTCAAAGCTTACCTTACAATCTTATAAGAATATTTTCAAGAAAATGTTTTATTTTATATGACTCTTAAATGATTTCAAAAATAGAAAGAGATATTTCTCTAAAAAGTGTTTTGATTTCATCTATGTCAACATCCTTCGACGGATTTTACGCTTATTTGAAGTTGATTTATTATAATACAAAACTTCTATATTGTATTGAAGGTTTTGTGATATGTTTGACTGTGGATGTGCTATTTTTATACCATTCATAGTTTATGGTGAAAGTATTGACATTTCGTATGCTAGTTTTTAATACGAATGTTTATGTTATGTTTAAACCTTTTCATATGGGAATGCATTGGACTTAATATGTGACGGGTGGAGCCCGCTATAGCTCCTCGATGCATCGGTAGGTCTCATGAGACAAACTAGTGTCTTGGCACAAGGCCTTGACAAAATCTTATTTGTAGTCTTGGCACGAGGCCTTGGCTATGTGGTTATGATAGTCTGGCATTATGCATTCCAACATTATGAAAGTGGTTATTGATTTTTGCATGTGATTATTCGATTAGTAGAATATCCATGTGAATAAGTAAATGGAATTATTTCATTTTATTTATGCCATACCATGTTGAAAGTTCATATTTAAAAGGCTTTTGTTTTAGTTATACATTGCCTTAAATGTTTATTCTTATTTATGAAAGTTTACGCTATATTGTTATCCTTACTGGGCATTTGAGATCACCCCTTTTCTATGTTTTATTTTTCCCAGGATGTGAAGAAGTAAGTTATGAATGACCTACAGGGATTTTATGAGGGGTTAATAGTGTAGATTGTGGAAATATTATGTTGTTGTAGTAGTTTTTCATTTTATGATGTAATGTAAAACTTATGAATATATCTAGTGTTTCTAAGGCTACTAAACCAATCGGTCTTTCGAGATTTGATCTTTCTTGTGATCATGCCAATGTTATGTAATAATGCACCGACTCTGGGTAACTGGGGTCGGGGCGTTACAAGGTATATCCAAGAGGATGAAAATTTGGAAACTCCACAAGTTACAGCCATGCAATCTCCACAATCCTCACCAGAAGCACTCTCTACCTTGACTAGAGATCACGAAGAGCTTTTCTGGGGACCTATGGTGTACGAGTAGTAGTGTGGTTTTCCACTAGAAATCATGGTCCCCACACCGAAAACTATAGTAGTCGGTCCATCTTATCGCAATGTCATGGATAATTCACTTCACTCTTTGGAGGATATCCCGAGATGCGGTGGTTTGTCAGCTCGCTCGCCGTATTCTCCACCAGCCAGCCTACCATCCCAATGGTCTGCTTTAGTACCGCTACCCATTCCCCATCCACCTCTGATCAACAAATGGGGAAATGAAGGGCCAAAAAATGAATCTGACCCTAATAGCTTATGGGATATCCTTGCAGTATACCACTTCCCCAAGATGTTTTGTCCAGTTGCAACGTTGAACTTTTGTGCGCCAGAATCCCTCACCCAAGAGGAAGTTGAGTGTTTCGACCAGAACCTCTGGGTGACTCATTTCTGTCTTTGTCATCAGTAAATGTCTTACCATAATATCCAAGCACATTTCTAGGACATTGGAGAATAATTTTTTCTGGTTGATTTGGCCGCACTCCCTGTGGCCCAACGCCCTGAGTCACCAGGTTACCATAGGGCCCTCCAACAACAGTGTGTTTAGAGTTTCAGGGTACTCTGCAGGATTATTAAAGAGGCTTCGCCCCATGTATAGATCTAGGGATGGGGGAAGTATGTTTCCCTCCTCTTCATTCCTATTCGGTTTCAGCCTGATTTTCTAGGCAACATAGAGAATATGCCTCCACGCAGAGTCGCGATTAACATGGTCGACCCGCTGAAGGGTGAGAACGAGCTAGAGATTCATGGAGAGGACCTACTCCCAGAGGGAGATTCACACTTCTTGGATCCATCAGGAAGGATTAATCATTAATAGAATAATCTAATGGGCCTTCCTGTGCCCACTAAGGCACTAGTCCTCATCCAGAATCCCAACAAGGGAAAGGAACTCCTCTGAGCTATCAAACCCTCCGACCCATCTAGATTAGTGCAGAAGGTAGAAGAAGACCCTAAAAAATATGTGTTGCGTCAAAAACTTGCCGAACAGAAGAATATGGTTGATGAACTCCTTGATGATTGCGCTGCAAAGCAATGTCCAGACTATGGCGATCCTCAGCTGGGGAAATAGGGGCATGAACAACTTACCCTCAGTGAATTGCCTCCAGGGGACCCTGACTATCCTACCCACACAGATAGGGTTGAGGCTGGAACTTATGGAAAGATGGAATGGTATGTCTCTCCAAATCCTCCTAAATAGTGTGACAATCCTAGGGACCCAGCTCATGTCCCCCCAACTGCCCCACATGTCATTCCACCAGTCGATCCATGAGCCATTGGGCCTTCTTGTCGTGTTAAAGAACCCACCAACGCACTGGTGGTCAGGGATCCTGCTCAAGACAGGAATCCCCACCCGGATGATCCAAAGGTGGCACTCATCGCCCGTCTTGAAGCCTTAGGGACTCAATAGGTGGCGCTGCCACCTGATGGAAAGCCATATCCAACATGAGTAGATGATATTCCAGCACATACAGGTTTTGGGAATCCCACCTTTTCCCCCTTTAACAGGATGGGGAACCCACCACAGCACCTGGACCGCTTTATCTCAAGGTGTGGCCCCATGTTGGGAACTCCAGCACAGTAGGAAGCCGCCAAACTCTGGTGTTTTGTGCAGACATTGGAAGGGTTTGCGTTTGTCTGGTACACCCATCTCCCCATCAGATCAGTAGTCAGCTAGGAACACATTCGTAGGAAATTTATCTATAAGTTCAGTTCCACCACTCATAAGATGAGTATCGCAGACCTCTTCAAGTGCAAGAAGAGGACTGATTAGCATGTTACCAACTTTTTCACCTGGTGGAAAGGACTCGCATATTTCCTTGACATGCCGCTAACTCAAGAGAAACTACTGAAGATTTGCATAGGGAATGTAAATATAGAACTAGTCCCCTCTCTGGTCACCCATAACTATCCCAGGGGATTCTGGTACTTCTCTGATAAGGCCCAGCACCTAGAGGAAGCCTTACAGAAAGCTAAGCATACACGTCATTTGCCTCCTGCAATCCCCACGAGAAGGTCCATCAGAGCTGATCCTGCCGCAGTGTCCCAAATAGAGGCCCCCAGGTGACTAGATTTGCTACTAGCAGATCCACCACCATAGCCTCGCAGAGGCCATCCACCTCAGGCGCAGCCACCGGCCCAGCAACGCCCACCTCCGAATCGACAGGTGCCCCCGCGCAATGCGCTTCCACCGCCTAGGTGAGATAACCACGCTCCACCTCCTCGGAAGGCTCCTCCAACCCCTCGTCAGGGTCAAGTTCCAAGTCCCCCCTTTCCAGATAGGAGAAATCGGGCCTACTCATACAATGAGGCACAGGTCCCCAGTTACTTCTACAGTGCCTTAGAGCAGGGGATTCTACGTTTTTCTAAGTGCAAAAGGCCAGAAGAGGAAAACCTCACTGATCTCCCTAATTACTGCCCATATCACAAGATCCTGGGGAATAATCTCAAGCAGTGCTATGGGTTTAAATATTGGATTCAAGATCATGTATATAAAAACATAGTTTGTTTATTCCTAGACCTGAAACAGGTGGAATGCGTCTTCATGAATCCAGACAGCAGCAGCGATAGCGAGGGCGAGTGGCATCAGGTTTACAGTCATGGGTCCCAGAAGTATAACAACTGGATGGCTCATAAAATAGTCTCCCATGCCCATGGTGTTATACATGCATTCCTAAATAGGACAGATCCTTCAGAATCCACAAAAACTACTTCTGCATCGTTGCCTCAGTCGTCCTCTTCCCAGAAGAGCAAACACCAGTGGTGTAAGGGCAAACAAAGTTCCCCGCCAATGTCATCGTCATCTCGTACTCTTGGAAACTTCATGCCCATGGAGATTGAAACTCCTTCCAGAATCCTTCCAGTAGTGGAGGAATCTTTGAGTGACAGTCAAGGGTACGCCTTGGTTATTACCGTAGAGCTGGTAAACCCCTACATGATTCCTGACGATGAGGAGCACCGGGTGGATCCTCCCAGCGTCCCTATCCGTCGTCAGCATCGATGGATCCACGGCTATATGGTCCATTGGAGTACCTTGTTCAGCACTTCTATCCAGGGTGTTCATGCTACCGAAACAAGGAAATAGGCTCAGCATAGATCTCAGTACGCGCAGCCTTCTCATCTGGTGGCATCAGGCCCACCTTCGTCGTTGTTCATGTTGTTGGATCAGGAAAAGCCACCTCGACTGTGCCATGACCAAACACGCCCTTCTACAGGCCAGTCTCAGTCATCTATCCCTCATCCGGTAGTCACTCCATTGGCTTTGACTAGTGAGCAATGGGATATTCCTAGTACCAGTCAGCCGTCAGTCCAGTCGGTAGGGCCCACCATACCTCCTGTCATAGAGAGACCTCCTATAAGCAAGAGTTCACACCTGGCATGGAATTATGATTTTATCAAGCATATTTATAACATTCCAACAAGGCTCTCCATCCTTGAGGATCTTATACTATCGTCAGATATGCGTGAGGCCCTCGCTGAGGCTTTAAGAATCCCCCTCCAGTTTGAGATAGAGGTAGCGACCACAGAAGCCTTTCATACTGAGGCAGTTGAGAATTTTGAATGCCAGGCCATTATCTCATTCTCTAGAGAAGATAAAGGCTCTCTCATACAGGGTCACATTCTCCCACTATACATCATCGTCCAATTCAATGGTGTGGAGGTTCGTCGCTGTCTTGTCGACACGGGCTCTATAATCAACCTAATCCTGACTCAAACACTACAAAAAATAGGATTGTCCGAGGATGATCTGAGCCCCTCTGACCTAAGAATACAAGGTTATGACAGGACTGAATAGACATTGGTCAGTAAGATCCATATGAAGACCCAGTTCGGTGGCCTATTTTTCATCACCGAATTTTTGGTTGTCTCCCAGGACACCGCCTACAATGCATTGATGGGAAGGCCATGGCTCCACCTGCATGCGGTAGTTCCCTTATCATATCACCAGTGCCTAAAGTACTCCCTTAATGTTAGAGTGGGTGTGATTCAAGGTGACGCGTCTCCCTTTTCCTCTTGTTATGCCCACTATTTGGATGTCGACTACTACAAGAGAAAAGACAAGAATATTTAGGCTAATGAGGTTGAGCATGCCACAGCTACGACTGACCGCGGACAGATCTAGATGATGCCTACATCTTTACAATCCATCGATTGGAGCCTACGACCCCGGAAATGGAACAATGCTTCGTTGTTTCTGGAAAAATGGGTGAACACATTCCCAGGCCTATGCGACGCCGGAAGATCACCTCATACTCCTATAAAAATTAGGCTCAGGTGATCCCAGAGCCTCATACTCTCATAAGATATCGGGATGTCCACCCCATGGAAACAGCAATACATCATACTTGATTGTTCCTCCAGGTCAGAATTAACCAGCTCAATCTGACACGCCACTATTTCTTCAATATTATCAAGTGTGGCCCCTTGGTCCAAAGACTATATGGGATTGGATCAACAGCCTTCATCGCTATGGTCGTGGCAGCACAGGAGCACCCAGAGGCAGTGTCTACTTCTGCTCAGGCTGGTACTAGCCTCCAATCGGGAGCTGCCAACTCTGAAGCAACTCCTCATGCCGAGGGTTCCCCCTCCATAATTGAAGAAGAGGGTTTAGAGGATTCTCCCCTAGCCTTTGAGGAGGGTGACTCTACTACGGTTGATGAGTTGGTACAGGTGAACCTCGGTAGTGAGGTAGACCCAAAACCCACATTGATCAGTGTTGACATTCCCTTCAAGGAGCAACAACAGTACATAGACTTCCTAAAACAAAACTGTGGTGTATTCTCCTGGATTTATGATGAGATTCTAGGACTAGATCCTCAGGTATCTATCCACTGCCTCGGTCTACCGGCAAATCATCTCGGGTTCAAGCATCCACCCAAAAATATGCACCCTTCTAATGGTGTCATGTTTGAGGCAGAAGTTGATAAGCTCATCAGAGCCAATTTTGTCAAGGAGGTCTAGTACCCCAAATTTCTAGCTAACATTGTGCAATTCCGGAAGAATAATAGACAAATTAGAGTCTGTATCGACTAATGGGATCTCAACTGTCACTCTCTGGGGAACGATTTTCCCCTTCTTATGATGGAACTCTTGATCGACACTAAAACTGGGTACCAAGCCCTCTCCTTCATGGATGGGTACTCCAAGTATAACCAGATATGAATGGCCCCTGAGTATGAAGATTCTACAGCCTTCAGGGCACCACAAGGTAATTTCTATTACCAATCAATTCCCTTCAGTTTAAAGAATGTGGGTGCCACCTATCAGTGGGCTATTCATCGCATATTTAAACTGATCCTCGGAACATTGGTGGAATGTTATGTGGATGATCTGGTGGTCAAATCTCTTCAATTACAGAACCATCTCAAGGACCTTGAGAAAGTTTTTGGCTTACTCTGTTCTCGCCACTAAAAGATCAACCCATTGAAGTGTGCCTTTGGCTCAGCTTCGTTGTTAGATATAGGGGCATCGAGATTGCCCAAAGAAGATCAAGGCCATCAGCCAGATGTCTCCCCCGAGCAACATTCTGGAACTTCGGGGCTTCCAAGGCCACTTGGCCTACATATGCCTATTCATTAAGTATTTGGCTGGAAAGTGAAATCCCTTTTCTCATCTCAAGAAGAAAGGAACACTCTATGAGTGGGATGAAGAATGTCAGACTGCGTTCGAGGAAATAAAGTAGTATCTGCTCTAGCCTCCAGTATTAATGCCACCCATCTCCGGAAAGCCACTGTTTATTTTTGTGACCACCCTGGAATGATATCTCAGCGCCCTTCTCACCCAAAAGAACAATGAGGGGATAGAGAACAGCCTTTACTACCTCAGCTGCATGATCCTTGGTATAGAGACCAGATACTCCTCTATTGAAAAGAGCTACCTTTCACTGGTATTCATAGTACAGTAATTACAACATTACTTGCAGCACCATGAGGTACAGCTGGTGTCCCGAGTAGACCCACTGAAGTACATCCTGAACCGCCCCATATTGACAGGTTGTCAAGCTTGGTGGGAAGTGATTCTCTAAAAGTTCGACATCAGGTTTGTACCTCAGAAGGCTATTAAGGGGAAAGTGCTGGAAGACTTCCTTGCTACCCATTCGGCTCCTACTGACCAGTTCTTGGATCTTGATTTCCTCGATGAGGCGATTCTCTCGGTAGACCAAGCCACGTCATGCTGGTAGATGCACTTCGATGGCGCTTCCAGGAGCCCCACTGGAAGAAGTCTCAATGACCCCAAGATCCACAAAGTAGGCATGGGTATCATCTTCATTACCCCGGAACAAGCCATCCTGCCATACTCATTCCTGTTGTCAGAAGGCTGCACCAACAATGAGGCAGAGTATTAGGCTCTTATCACTGGCCTCAAGCTGGCCCTCGAGATTGATGTGCTCCATTTTCATGTGAAATGGGATTCCAAACTATTCATCAAATAGATCAACGGTGACTATGTCTTCAAAAATCCATAGCTCATACCATTTTTGGAGAATAATCTCTAACTAATGGCCCAGTTCCCATCTTGGTCAAAAGTTACATATGTCCCCAGATCTCAGAATGGTTGAGCTGACGCCCTGGACGGCCTAGCTGAATCACTTCCGGAGCTCGAGTAGGATGATCTGATTATCCACGTGGAGCACCATATAGTCATTGCTCATGTCACCCCAGATGACAACGATGACCTGCAGGTGAGCCACCTTACTGCCAAATCCTCCACGTCAGGACCCCCAGGTCCCCTGGATGAAATGTTTTAAGTGACTCTTGATTAGAGAGACCCCTTTGTTAAGTATCTCTATAATTGTAATCTCCCAGTAGATTGGGCTGAGCATGAGAGAATCCGATGCTGCACATTACATTTTACCCTCTAGAACGGTCCTAGTCATGAGAAAATCCTCTACAAGCACGGGTTTGATGGGGTTCTCCTCCGTTGCATTCAATGAGTCGATATTTCCCAAGTCATGCAGGAGGTTCATTCTGGTTTCTATGGGTCTCATCATACTGGGCCAAAACTATCTCACCAGATCCATAGACTGGGGTACTTTTAGCCCTCTATGATCCATGACTACATTGAGTTCACCAAAAGGTTCCATGCATGCCATATTCATGCTAACTTCATGCATTGGCTGTCATAGCCTCTCCACTCCACCAAGTACTATTGGCCATTTGCGGTATGGGGACTCGATGTCATGGGACCATATCCACCGGCGATAGCTCGCCAATGCAGATTCTTCCTGAATGCTACATATTTTTTCTCCAAGCGGGTAGAGTCAGTCCCACTCAGGGAGGTCAAGGCTCGTTCCATCATTGAATTTGTGAGCTCCAATATCATCTATCGATTTGGAGTCCCTCACGCTATCCTCACAGATAACAATACAAATTTCCGAGTAGATGAGCTGAAGAAATTGTATGCTAAGTACAACATCTATTATAACCATACCTCCCGTTGTCATGTGTAACCAAATGGATAGATCAAGGCATTTAACAAAACCCTCTCTAAAATTCTGCAAAAAATGTTTGGTCAGAATAAGAAGAGTTGGCCGGACAAGCTCCACAATGCCCTCTGGGCATACCGGATGATGACTCGTAATTCCACCCAGGTGACCCCATATTCCTTAGTGTATGGGACAGAGGCCATCCTGCCCATCGATATTCAATTGTCCTCATTTCACAAAACTATCTATGATTAGAAATCAACATATAAAGTAGCTGAAATCCATCTAGATGAGTTGTAAGCACTCGATGAGAATAGGCTTCGTGCCCTGCACAATCTGGAAAGGCATCAGAATAAGATATCTAGAGCTTTTAACAAGGAAGTATGCCTCTAATCCTTCTTGAAATGTGACTTGGTATTGGCCCTGAGGGAATCAATGTTACCTGGAAGGAAACCACCCACGTTGGAACCCAAATGGGAAGGACCTTACATCATTTAGAAGGTTTACTCTAATGGCGCATACTCACTGGTTACAATGGATGGTGAGCGTATAACTCCTCCCACCAAGGCCAAGTTCCTCAAGAAATACTTTGCCTGAGTCCCCACAGTCTTGCATGACCTTAAACTATACGGTCCTTCATGACCTCAAATTGTGTGATGGTCCCGCATGACCCTAAACAGCATTACGGTCCTGCATGACCTTAAACTGTTTGGTCCTACATATGACCTTAAACTGTGAAATGTCCCCCAGCACATTAAACTGTGTGTTGTCCTGCAAGACATTAAACTGCATATCCAGAACTATGTGTGGCTTGATTCACATCCTCATGGGATACTTAGGACCTCCCAGAAATTTAATCAAAAGGCCCAGCCACAAACTTTGGGACCTCCCATTGGGATGAAACACATGGTGTGGTGCGGTCTTTTTCCCTCATTCACATCAAGTTCATCATGACCGTACCATGAATCCCTCTCCCCTAGATATCTCTATCTCTTTTGATGTATAACTTTATTTGAAATTGCACAGGCGTATTTATGCTCCACACACCCCATCATTTGGGTTCCCATTATCTTTCACATCCGAAGGGTCCCCCAAATGATAAGGATACTTAGCCTAAGGAATCTCCTATCATTTCAGGTCAATGAACTCAAGGTTTTTAGACAACAAATAGATATGAGTCTCTCATTACGAATATGGTCAGCAGTCGACGCTCATTTGTTATTCCCATTTCAGGTCACACGATATAGATGTCGTGTTTCGAATCTGGTCAATAGTTATCTTTTGTCATTTTCACCACCCCCATATGTCCCAAACATGGAGTGTAGTGGTTCGTTCAGTCTTGTTGTCTCTTCAAGCCTCTGTCTGCCTTGGGCAGGAGTGCGATTCCAGCTGTCGAACCCTTATGTAATGGGGAGAGCCTGGTCCTACTCCTTGTTTCCCACACTGATCATTGTTCACGTGGGATTAGGAGCTATGAAGGCAGTGCTCGCATGAGAGTTCATATGGCTACGGTCAGCCGAGACGCCCAGCCTCAGGTCCTTGGATCCCTTCATCCCCCTGGTCCAAGTTCTCATTTAGGATTGTGTGGTGCGGTATGGACTCACGTCCTCATTCACATTGGGCTATTTCACCACACCACACATATCCCCTTGAGACATATCTCCCTTCAATTATCATCTGTCTTGCGAGCACAGGCCCGGTCATGCTTCGTGAGCCCCATAATTTGGGTTTTCATCACCTTCTCTGTCCAAAAGGGCCCTAAAATGGTATGGATGCTTGTCCCAAGGGCCCTCCTACCATTACGGGCTAACATCATCGAGGATTGCAAGAGGAAAATTCATATGAGTCCCGTGTTGCGAGTATGTTCAATGGTCAATGCTCAATTGTTTGCCCCGAATTTTGGTCACACAAGGGTGGATACTGTGTTACTAATCTGGTCAACAATTTTCCTCTATCATCATTGTCGCTTTGTGGTATTCTATGGGCACGATGACTCGCCCTCTGTCCCACGCATATGACATTAAACTAGTCATATACAGTCTGAGATCTATGACCCTAAACTAAGATCACCTTCGTCCTCACTGCAAGATGTTAAAATGTAAGATGGTCATGACATTCTGTCTGTGGCCCAACTTAAGGCCCCTTGGCCTTTTCAGGCCCCTAGCCTAAGTTCTCACTTAGGGTTGTACAATGTGGTGTGGGATTATGTCCTCATTCATGTAGGGTTACTCGTCGTGTCATGCACATCCCTAGATGAGATACCTTGCCCCTATCTTCATCCTTATCGTCATGATGTTAAACTGCATGACACCCCCAGATCTACGTATGGCTTGATTCCCATCCTCATGGGATACGTAGGATCGCCCGAACATATGTTCTTTATGTCCAGCCCCATATCTTAGAAACCTCCCTATCATTTTGGCCCCATGGCCCGCGTTCTTCTAGAAGAGTGGTATACGGTGTGGTATGGTCTTATGTCCCCATTCGCGTTGGGTTTATAACAACCACACCGCATACCTCTCTCTCCTGAGTGGCCTTCGTCCCCTTTCCCTGCTCTCATCTCTTTGAGTCGACTACCCGTTAGTCGGGTCCCTTGGCCCTCTTCGGTGATTCACCAATTGGCCCATGAGTACTCTGGTCTAGAACCTGTAGTGTCATATTCTACTTGGACATGATTTCACCCATTTTTCAGGCTTCGTGTTCCCCTTCATTTGTGATTCCATTATCTTTCACATCCAAAGGGACCCCCAAATGGCATAGATGTTAGGCCTAAGGTCTCTCCTACCATTAAATTCCAACATCCTTGAGGGTTTCAAACAACAAATAGATACAAGTCCCACATTGTGAATATGGTCAACAGTTGATGCTTATTTTTTGTTCCCATTTCATGCCACACGATATGGATGTTGTGTTTCGAACACAGTCAATAGTTATCCTCCATAGTCACACCAACCCCTTCAAGCCTTGAATTTTGGTTACATGATTCAAATTATTTTCCACCCCATCATGTTCAAATGGAATTTCAACACTCCTAGCACTATCCCTCAGTGCGCATTTTCACGTTAGGAGGAAAAAATCCACGGTAAGGAATCATTCAGGGCTCCACATTGACTTCCCTTTGGCGTGTGTTCCAAGTATTTCAAAGAACCTCTTCCACCCTTGTTTCCCACACTGAGTTTGACTCACGTGGGCTTAGTAATTGGATTGTGGTATGTGACTACTTAGAAGGATTATTCCTCTCCATGGTCCAAGCTCTAAGACCTTAAACTAAGATATCTTTTAGAACTACGTATAGCTTGATTCCCATCCTCATGGGATACATAGGAATGCCTAGACATCTTGTCTTTGGGTCCATCTAGAGTTCCACTAATTTATATCTTCTATTTTTCTTTCTAGGCCCCAACTCTTACAGAACTGTGCGATGTGGTGTGTGTGGGCTTATGCCTTTGTTCATGTCGGGTTTACAATTGCCGCATCATGTACTCCCCTTTCAAGGAGCTAGTCCCTTCTATCTCCTACCCCATATTCTCTAACATTTTCTGGCCCCCTCGACCTAAGGTTTCTTTATAGGAATTGTGCACTGTGTAACATGGGATTATTTCCTCATTCACGTCAGGTATGCTTTATCACGCCATGCACATTCCCTCTTGAACCCCACCTCTCTTTTAAATTTCTGAACCATATGACTCTATACTACACTGCTTGGTCCCATATGACTTTAAACTATTACGTCTATACCACATGAAATTAAAATGCATGGCTGGTCACATCACATGACCCTAAACTATGACATTATCGTCCTGGCCGCACAACGAAAAATGGCACTGCACTGTGATATCCTCACTCGAGGGGACATCATGTTTGGTATCGGTCACACACCATACCATTTGTCAAAGACTACATACGACTTGATTCTTGTGGTGATGCCTGGACTTTCTATCCTAGATCCATCGCTTCACAAAAAACCACACACATTCATCCTAAAGGACAAAGAAGATCTATCAAATGTTGCTTCCTTAGGTGTGAGGGATAGACCCGCACGACCTTATCATCCCTAGAACCGGTAATTTATCATGCCACTCCAAGAACTATGTATGGATTGATTCCTATCCTCATGGGATACATAGGAATGCCCGTGCACTTTGTCTCAGGCCTAGACTAACTTTCATTTTTGGTCCCTCAACCTAAAACCTCCCTAAGGAACACATGGTGATCTGGACTCCAAGTCCTCATTCACACCAGGTTACATAATTACCTCACCATGTGTCTCCCATGTTACCTAACATATATGTTCTGAGATCTATGACCATAAACTAAGACCACGTTGTGTCCTTCCATCAAGATGTTAAACTGCACAACATCTTCCAGAACTACGTACGGCTTGATTCCCATCCTCATGGGATATTTAGGAACACTCAGACACATTGTCTCTGGGTCCAGCCCCAAGAATCTAAAATCTTTTCCTCACTTTATCTCCCTTGGCCCAAAATATTTTAGGAGCATGTGGTGTGGTGAATACTTCTTGGGTTATCATTTACATTGGGTTTTTCAATAACTGCACCATGTACCCCCCATGTCTTTTCCCAATCTGGTCCAAATTCTATGACCCTAAACTAAGATCTCCCTATGGGAGCTACGTGTTGGGTTTGGCTACTTCGCCGCCCTGTGCCCAATCCATTAAATCAATCTCTCTTTAATGTCCCATCCTACGACCATTAATTTGGGAATCATGAGACCTCAGGACCCTTGTCCTTGGAGGGGGACTCAACTCCCTCTATCTGATATGTCTTGTTGTCATACTCAGATGCATTATGGAAGCAGCCAAAGTGTGTAATTTTAATAGGGACATTCCCTCATTCCATGTCCAAGATTTATGAGCCCATCATTTGGATCCTCATCCTCTTCCATATCTAAAGGTACCCCCTTTTCATCCTGGTCTCATGCCACACTGGCTTACCTATTGTCTTGGGCCAACATCCTTTAGGACCTCAGACAACATTTGTGACAGGTCCTGTGTTTCGAACATGGTCAGCGGTCGACCCTCCTTTTTCTTTCCCCATTCCAGGCTAACGTGAAATAGATACTGTGTTTCAAACATATTCAACAGTTATCCCCTATCGTCACACCACCATCATTGTGGTCTAGATCTCAATAATCATGATTCACATATTTCCACTTCTTTATGTTCAAGTGTAATTCCAACATACTCGTCTTTACTCCTTTATGCATCTAGGTGCGTTATATAGGTGAGTCATCATCATTGGGATGTCATTCACCTAACGTCCCATCATCCCTAACACATGTCTTTCATCGTCTGGCATGACATTAAACTGTGCTCTCAGAACTATGTATGTCTTGATTCCCATCCCCATAGGGTACATAGGAATGCCTGACCCCTTTTCCTTAAGCCCAGCCTAACATTTACTTTTGGTCCCTTGACCTAAAGAACTTTTTCCAGGGATATGTGGTGTGGTACTGACTCCTTATGTCCTCATTCATGTTGGGTTTATAGCTACCGCACCACATACTCTATTCCTGAGATCTTCCCTTTCAATCTTCGTCCTATCGTATGACGTTAAACTACACAAATCAATATGTCCTCAATGCATGACACTAAATTTCAGTTCTACCCTGAACAAGTTCAAGATGCCCTATGTCAATCATGGGATGCGTCAGCTTCCTCTCCAAAGAGTATTCTCCCTACCAGTGTCGATCTCTGACCACGTCGTGCTTCAAGAACTAAGTTTGGATTGATTCTCATCCTTATGGGATACGTAGCTACGCCCAGGCATTTCTCCTTGGGCCCAGCCCCAGATTCATTAACCCTTCTATCCCCTCATCCCCGATCATGGTCCAAGAAGTATGACCTTTAAACTATGTGCACCATCCTATCGTATGATGTTAAATTGCACGAGTCCATATGTCCTCAACTCATAACACTAAACTATGATTCTACCCTGAACAAGTTCTGAATTCCCCATGTTAATCATGGGATGCACCAGAACCCCTACCAAAGAGGTCCTTCTCGGAAGTATGTTTGATCAATGATCAAACGGATATGCCCACCTAATGTTCCTTCGTCATGGTGGCGTGATTTCAAGAGTGTTGGACTCTATTAGAACAACCCATCACTCAAAATCCATGCTTGTATACCCTTCATTCAGACCCTTTTTCTCTTTCACTTCTAAGGTAACCCCTAAAAGTATAGATTCTCAACTTATGGCTCGCTTACTGTCCTGGGCCAATATTTTAGAAGTCAAATGGATGACATTTCGAGTCAGGCCCCATGTTTTGAACTTGGTCAGCGGTTGGCCCTCATTTTTTATCCCCATCTCAGGATAATGCAATAGGGATACTATGTTTTCGAACACGATTAATAGTTATTATTCATTGTCACACCATCCTATAGTGTTCCTAATTTTGGGAATCGTGATTTGCACATTTCACTCCCCTATGTTTAAATTAATTCCAATGCTCCTGGTGTTACCTCGCTTATGCACTAGTGAACACTGGGGAAGCGATGATTCGACTATTTTGATGTCCTCATCCTCCAATCGGGCATCTCCCTTTCTTCCCAGAAATCCATATTGGTTATTCAAAACCCGCGGATTCCCAAATATTGGTTTTCACTCTTACATTTTGGTGGAATAATAAGGCATTCATCCCTTATTTCTCAAACCAGGCCCGAACCACGTGAGATTATGGATTGATCACTGGACACTCCACGAATATGATGGGAATTCAATAGAATAATACAAATAATGAAAATCATGCATGCATCTAGCATAAAACAATCAAATCATGAAAGTAAGTTCGAGGTTTTGTAATCATTACAATACCCGAGGGTTGATCCCTCCCATGGATGGGTTAACCTCGTCAAAAGAGTGTAGCAGCTCCGCCACCCTTTGGCTTGTGGCATCTAGGATTTGTTGTCACCTTTTAAGATCTCGCTCCTCCTCAGTAGTGATGGGGTGAAATTCGTCAGCCACAATCTGGGCCCGATCTACGTTAGTCTGGATGACAGTCATCTCTATAGAGGCTTGCATCATGATCTCTTTAGCCTCTGCCAGCTGGGCCTTCAATCGCAATATTAGATCTGATTGTGCATTGAGAGAGGTTGAGTGCTCATCTGCTCGGACCTGTAGCTGCTAAACCTCATTTTCAGCCTCCCAAAGCCTCTTGATGTTCACCGCTTTCCTCCGCTTCCATCCCACATCGAGGACATGGTCATACTCCCAAATCTTCTCTGCCATAAGATCTCGGATAATCATGTGGGGATGTTGGCCATCCACTCCCCCAGCACACAGTTCATGCAGCCGCAAACAAATTTTATCCATCTCATCCATCCATTGCACTTGGGGGTGTCATCAATGAAGTTCTTGATCATATTCCATGATAGGCGATGGACTGTTTTGATATCCTCTTCATCAGAGGTTGTCTCATCCTAGTTGGTGTGGTTGGAAGGCTCATATGTGAGGAACGCCCCCAAGAACTTGTCAGCAGGGTCTAAATCTGGTGTTTGATCGGGTATGGTGGGGCCTGGGATGTCTGATCGATCCTCATCATCAGATCCCACCTCAATGATCTCAGGATCAACCATGCTAACGGTCCCACCAGTGATCGGGAGTGCCACTACTTGGTCGGTTTGGATCTCCGCCACCATGATCACTGGAATTTCCCTAGGAAAGGTGCCACCAGAAGTCCTGACCAACCTTACCAAGTCATCCCATGCCATTTGAAGAATTGTGCATACTAAGAGGGGAAAAAATGTAGTTATCCTAGTCAATGATTGGCAGTCATGAATTGTGTGAAGGAGACTTACAGAGGTCAAACTCTCGGTCTCGTTCCTAGACTATTGTTGTGGGGACTCCAAGATGTGGCCCTTTGTATATTATAGGGATGTCTAAAAACCCCAGGGGATTCGTCTCGGGTTCCCTGGCCCCACCAAGTGCACTAATCGCCATAACAGTGAGCATGGATCCCGAAGTCCCTGCATCTGCATCTACTGCAGGGTAGGAGCAGGTTCAGTGTATGAGGTTCTCCTGCACAGTTTAAATATTAGTAAGTAATTCAAAATGACCTAGAAATAGACCTTGAGGAAGGGGCTTAGGATGTTACCTCAAGGGACTCTGCAAATTCCTCAAGATTTAAGCCTTGATCACCAGCTTCTCCCTCCTCTAATGGGCTCCCTCTACTGGCCTCCTCCCCCTAGGAGGACTCATCTAATTCCTTTGGCAGAGGAAAGTGCTCTCTTAGTTTGGAAGTTGATAACTAGAGAGGGGTTGTTCGATCCAATAACACCTTCACCCAGTCTGTCATTGGATATGGGTCACCCCAGGAGTGGAAAAAATCCTCAAAATCAGTCAGGTATCACTCTTCCTCCTCCTGGGATACTACAAAGTCGGCCCTGGTAGGGCCAATTCCCAGCAAGTCCATCTTGATATTGTTCAAGTGTTTCCACATCTCAGACGGGCCAAGGAATTGCCTGTTGGCATCCCAGATGTCCCAGGCCTCCGGGAAGGAAACATTCTCTGGCATGTCTATGTGGCACAGCCACTTCTCTGGAGCCTGAGTGGATATTCTACAGAATCCTCTCAGTGTCCTCCCCTTTGGATAACTTTGTTCCTCTAGGACCACTGGGTCCGCTGCTGTTGCTGGATCCACTGCCACTACCTCACCCTCAGCTGGTACGGGCCTCGCTATCATGGCATCCCCGCCACTACGGGATTTCCTTGCCACCTTCGGGCCCTGGCCTTGAGGTTGGGGAGGCACACCATCACCGTCCCGAATAGTTGGCTACTTCAGCATTTCCCCTAGGTAGGCCGCCTCCTAGATTTTGACATACTATTTCACCAACCCGAAGATAGCCATGGGTGGAGGCAACTCATTCTGCATCTTTCCATCTTCTCATGTGAACATGATCCACATCTGCCTCATCACACACAGATGTTCCTTGTAGAGCACCCCCAAATAGAACTGTGGGGTCATTCCCTGCATACATAGAAATTGACTGGCGAATCGGTGTGGGGTGTACGGCTCGTAGATAGGCTCACGGTATACTCTTTCCACCTGGACTCTACCTCAAAAGGCCAGAATATAGGACCTGTGCTCTTCCATTCCTTGGTTATCATTAGTGAAAGCACCTATTGGAAATGAGAACAGATGAATGTTGAATTCATATACCATCCATGGAAATGAGAATGGATGAAAGTTGAATTCATATACCTTCCACAAACGGTTCAGTACCGCTTTCACAGTCAGCTTGGCCGAAAAGCTCCCCGTGGAATTCAGAATGGATGGGTAGAAGTTCGATCCTAGAGGGGATATGGGGTTCGGATATTCATAGACCCCCCTGACGTGTGCCGATGTCCACCTAGGTATGAGGTTTAATTGTACACATATCCTATGTGGACTCTTCCCCTCACTAATATGCCACAACATCTTGTAAAACTTGGTGACATCGGGATTCTGAGGTTCACCTACCCTCATGTCGCCAACATGGAATCCATGATAAATGTGCTTGGTCGTATGCCCATATTTGTATACCTCATCGGCAGGATCTAACTGCAGATGAGAGCTGTGATGAATGCCTCCAGCCTGATTACTAGTTGCTTCTTGGTTCTAACACTGAATCCATAGGTTTTCCATCGGTTTTCCTCCAAGAGCCACCAGTACGAGTGCTACTTTCCCCATTGATCCCCCTTCAGGAAAGTCTGAGGCCTCACTGGAAACTATCTATCTTCTGGGAAGTTCAAAAACTGCTTGAACCACCGTCTGAAGTGGACGTCTCTCACTGCTTCCTTGTCCTCTCCCAGCACCAGCTCCATCAACACCATCACCAGCAGTGGAATTTTCTATGGATCCTTCCACGCACCCATAAAGGGGAGGAATTCATCATACATCACCCCCAGTATCGGGACCCCTGAGATCTGATGCACATCCCATAAACTGACACCAACCTCCCCATGGTGCAAGTGGAAGGTATTGGTCCTCGATGACAACCTGCTCAACAACTCCAACATCAAATGATTCAGTTGGTAGATATGAAATTAGGAGGCCCAAGATACCTTGTACAGGCCCAATCTCCTCAACTCTACCCTGAAATCTTCACAAAACGCACCTACCCAGTAGGCCCAGGCCCAGTCATCGGTGAAGTTGTCGCCCTGGCGTAATCCCATTCATTAGACCATCCCTTCCTCAGGTTCCTTAGGGACACCTTAAAGATCTTCTAGTACATAGGTGGGATGTCTCCGGCTGTAATTCCTTCCCGTCAACATTGTTCAGATGGTTGTACAGGCAATCAGCAATAACAAGTGTGAAATCCTCTCAAGCATGTCTGTTAGCCGCCCTGAACCATTGGCGTTGGCACGGCGTGCTCCTAAACCAGTAATTTGGCATGTCCCTACTTTCTCCAGGGATGAAGATATCATCCCTCAGCCCAAATCCATACATCATCATCCTATAACACAGCGGATAGTTCCTCTGGCTTTCTGATAGCAGCTCCACCAGTGAATTGTGGTTAGAGTGGCTTTGTATCAACTCCCTTATACCCAAGATATTTTCCATATCCTCCCTTCGATAAGTATCCGCAAGGACCCCCCCTGGAAGCCTCCTGGTGAGCCATTCAGTTTTTAAGTTTGGGTGTTCCTTGGGTTTGGTTCGCGGAGATCTTTCGTGGAGTAAGTTTGTGGAGACCGTTTGTGAAGGTTGTTCACAGAGCCCTTCCCCAGCCTTCAAATGCAAGTTGAAAAGCGCTCCACCACGAAGTCAAATACTCATTGTGTGCTACAAAGTAGAAGACCCAATTCGAGAAGAGAAATCACAAAGTACACAGAGCTTTGCGAATTGAGATCACTACAAGACAAAAACGTAGATAAGAGAAAGGAAAAAAGAGAGGTCAGCTCCCCTCTTTATAGGAAAGTACCACAGGTGCTTCTTAGCACATCTGATCTGCGGTGAGCTCCATGGTGCGCTAGCCCATGCATGTTGCTCCGCCTCACAAGCCCCCTTCATGAGTCACCTTCGCGATTGACCAAGAAATTTTGGCAGTTGACCCTCCGACTTTGACCCTCATTTTCTCCTCGGCTCAAAGTCTGAGGGGGGGGCTTTTTTGACGCCAAAATTAGGGAAAAGTAAGAAAAAAGGGAAATCATTAGGGGTTTCCTCATGAAGACTACTCACGGATC
The DNA here is from genome assembly GCA_963277665.1 of Viscum album. Lineage (NCBI taxonomy): Eukaryota > Viridiplantae > Streptophyta > Magnoliopsida > Santalales > Viscaceae > Viscum > Viscum album. The sequence continues at coordinate 47,831 of CAUJRU010001783.1, forward strand.
CCCCGTGGCCCCGTGGCCAGCATAGAGCTCCCCCTTCGTGAACCCACTGTGGAGAAAAGAGGTGGAATGCTCCGTGAACCCCTTTGAAGTTTGCGAACCCACCATGGAGCAGAGAGGCGGGATGCTCTGTGAACCCCTTTGACGTTCGCGAACCCACCACGGAGCAAGGAGGCGAGATGCTACATGGACCAATTTGACGTTCATGAACCCGCCATGGAGCAAGATTCGTCTTCACACCGAGAAAGATCTTCTTCGTAGTGCCTCTTGCCTATGAATATGAGGCTCCCCTTGATCCCAAAGGACGGATCCTCTGACCTTTTTCCTTCTAAGATCTCACATCATGAAGTAATTTCTGCTCTGTGAACCATGATCTTTTAAAGGTACTTTTTCATTATAAAGTGCCTTCCCCTTTGCATGAATTATGACCCTCTTTAAAGAGGGATGCTCTTCACAGAGCCAACGGGCCTCCGTGAAGGAAGGAGATCCCCAAAGGGACTCAGGTCTTTATGGAACACTTGTGCTTTGCAAAGTACCTTTCATGCACATGTGACCCGCATGCTAAGGCAAGGTCACTGTGCTTCGTGAGGCACATTTCTTTTCAATATTACGCTTCACGGGGCACCCTTACTTCAAGAGGCATTTCTCTGTAAATGCATTCCCACTTCACGAAGCACCTTCCATATGCACCTATTCCCTATGCCTAGGCTAGGCCACTCCACTTTCCGAAGCACATCCCTTCACAAAGCCCCTCCACTTCATGGAGCACGAGAGCTTCAGAAGTCTTCTACCTATGAACCCCTTTTCTCTGCAACTCATTTTCCTATGTGACCCTTTAGGTTTTCATGAAGAAATTTCAAATTCCCTTCGGCGGTACTTTGCATTGTGCTGCTTCACCTCATGATTCTTTTCATAGGAACGCTAATGGATATTTATTCTTTGTAGAGCCACGCTAACATATACCCCTCAATGGATAACTCCATAACACCCTCTCTCCATGGAATTGTTGATTCCTTCCCTTCCCCAAGGGGCCAGAGGTATCATTTATGTAATTCCTAGGGATGCGGAGTAAACCCACGTCGTCCGAGCTGCAGGAAATTAAACTGTCAAGCACCATCATCCTCAACACATGACGTTAAACTATAGCCTCTCCCCATGCATTACATGTGGGGTGCTCTATCTCAGACATTCTCTACACCCACTGGTCTCCACAGGAGTGAGATCATTCCTCACATGGAATGAGATCCTCTTTATCGGAGCGGCGTTTGTCTGTGGGGAAAGGGCAACCACCATGGTGTAAGCCCCTATATTTTTCTTGCAGGAGGTAGCATCCCTTCTCCTTCTATCTTCCTCGATGCCAAGGGTCACAGAGGGGGGGTGGGCATCAGAGCCCTCCTTTCTTCGGTGTCAAATCCCTCTCCTACTGGGCTTTGTCACCACCTGGGCCTCCACCCTAAAGTAAGTCCCAATCTCCATCCCCCCGGGCCATGGACCATACGTAAGCCCCTATTTCCTCTTTGGGCTGATAAATATGTGTAAACCCCACTCCACTTCCCACTGACACACCTTTCATAATGTGATCATCGGGTCCTTGCTGCCTCCTATTTCTCACACTGAGCATGACTCATTTGGGCTTAGAGTAAGCATCGACCATGACACCATCTCTGGGTAGCCTAGAGTGTAAGCCCTAAACCATGAACTATGAGGTCTTTGATCCTTTCCAAGGAAAGGTACGTTGGAAGCCTCCCTAAGGTTCAAGCCCAATATCCATTGGTTCCAACCCCCTTCATGTTGGTTCCCACTCCATCATGAACTACAATGTATTTGATCCTTGCCAAGGCAAGGTACGTAGGAAGCCTCCCTGAGGTTCAAGCCCAACAACCATTGGTCCCGACCATCTTCACGTCGGTTCACCAAACACTCCATCTGGAACTATGTGGACTTTGATTCTTACCAAGGCAAGGTATATAGGAAGCCTACCTGAGGTTCAACACCAACAACTATTGGTTCCGACACCCCTTCACATCGAACCACCTTCGTCCCTCATGACGTTAAACGGCATGCCCCCTTTTCATCTTGCATGATGTTAAACTGCATCCACCATCCCGAACTATGTGGTCTTTGATCCTTCTCTCCTAGATAGGGTACATAGGAAGCCTCCATGAGGTTCAACCCCATCGAGCGGTAAGTCGTTGTGACCCCATCCAACGGTAAGCCATTGTGACCCCATCCAGCGCTAAGTCATTCTGACCCCATCCAGCGATAATCTATTGTGACCCCATGTCAATGGTAATCCATTGTCAATTTGGGCACAGTGGTAATTCATTGTTGTCCCTTCTATTGGGACCCATATCATCGGTCCATCCTAATGGTGTCAGACCAACTCTCGGGTCTCTAATCACGCGTAAGCCCCAACATGTCATCGGGTCATTTTCCTTCGTACACACCCCAATTTCATGCCACAACCTAGAGGTTCCACTTCCTTCAAGTCCCCTCCATACAGGTTACCTCCTTAGGTGTCACATCGCTTCACGAACTACGCGGACTTTAATTCCCTACCATGGGGATACGTTGGAGGTCTCTTCGAGGCTCAATCCCAACATCATTATCACCCTCAAGTCGATTCCACCGTGTTCTACATACACTTCATTTAACCATTCAACATCCATACTAATTCTTACCAGGGCTGCCACATCTAGTGAGATCATGCCAATTCACCTCCTATCATCAATGTTTCCTCTAGGGGTCACACCCATTTGATACACTCTAGTCAGTGTTCCTATCAGTCCGATTTGTCTCCGTTGGATGATAAACCTACAGCATACCCTATGTTAAACATAAGAAGCTGAGGAAAACCTCAGATACATGCCTATGGAATATAATTCCCCACATTCTTCATGGTATTTCTCAGGCTTCCACACCCTCGAGAAGCCCTATAATAAGGGAAAGAAACCCAGACGCGCTAGTGTTCTAGCGTCTAGACACGCCAGTGATGTCCAACGTGACTACTCCCCCGACTGAAGTTTAATGCCCTGACCGGACCCCTTGGAATGTCCCAATAGAAGAAGCGTAATTAAGCATCATCCATGAATACATGGCACTAGGAAGAGTTTCACGAACTATGTCTTAGTCTATAAGGGAGACCCGGACTAGGTGACGAGTTCCAAGGAGGAATCCATGGAAGGAGGAACCGACATCCCATCATCTTGTTTCAATCAAGAAGAAAACCTCCCTAAATAAGTGACGGATTCTACCTACCTTTGGAAAGTGGGAATGCAGGGAAAAAGTTGTGCATCCTCCATAGACGGATATGCGCGCCCTGGTGAAAGCGTCGGAAACATACCCATATCCCTATTTGTATTGAGAGGAGTTATAATA